>CAUYRB010035287.1:0-11834 GCA_963574695.1 Propithecus perrieri | reverse complement strand
GGATTAATAAAATGTGGTATATGTATACCATGGAGTACTATTCAGCTTTAAGAAACAATGGTGATATAGCACTTCTTGTATACTCCTGGATAGAGCTGGAACGCATTCTATTAAGTGAGGTATCCCAAGAATGGAAAGACAAGCCACATGTACTCACCATCAAATTGGTATTAACTGATCAACACATAAATGCACATATAAGAATAACATCTATTGGATGTTGGGCAGGGGGGAGGGGGGAGGAGGGAGGAGGGGACAGGTATTTGCATACACAAAGAATGCAATGCGCACCACCCGAAGGATGGACATATTTGAAACTCAGACTTTGGGGGGGAGGGGGAGGCAAGGGCAACATACATAACCTAAACATCTGTACCACCATAATATGCTGAAATAAAAAAAAATAAGATTTTCTCTTCTTCATGTAAATCCTGAACATTTCTTGTTGAAGTTATTATAGACATTTTATGCTGTTTTTTCTTTTTGCTGTTAAGAGCTGAATCATTCTCCCTCATTACAAGTCACCGAGATTATCACTATTCTATAGGGAGATTATCAATATTTATTTATTAATGATTATGTCTTCATCTGCATCCAATTTCTTAAACTCTCTTAATAAACTTATAAGAGTATTTGAATTGATCCTTTTAAGTTTTCAGCAAAATTATCTGATCTTCAAATAAATACAATTTTTTATCCTTTTTTCCAATATTTACTCCTATGCTTTGCATCTTTCTCAGGACACAGACCTACAGGACAATATTAATATTATAAAACCATCACATTTTATCTTGCTCATGATCTTAATATGGATGTCTCTTATTTTTCTAAGTATATTTGTAGGCTTATAAAGGTAATCTTAAAGGATATTATTTGTCACAAGAAAATTTTTTGTTTTCTAAGATTTAAACAAATCAGGTTAAATTTTATTGGATGCTTCTTAAGTAACTATTGAGATCACCTTATGATTTTTCTTCTGGACCTATCATTAAGATGTATTTAATTAATAAATTTTTCAATATTAAATCATCTTCATATACATGTGATAAACAATACTTGGTAGCAATGATAATCTTTTTACTAATGTTCTGGAAAGATCCAGACGAAAGATCCATTTCTTCCATGAAAATTAAAAGATGCTTAATGTCTCTCTGTCTTAAAATTTCATTTTTGGGGTGGGGGAAGAAAAAATAAATAAATAAAAATAAAATTTCATTTTATTTTTAATTGACAAATAACAATTGGATATGTCTATGGCTATAATGTGATGTTTCAACACATGTATATGTTGTGGAATGGTCAAATCAGTCTAATTAACATATCCGTCACCTTACATACTTATCATTTCTTAGCGGTGAGAACATTTAAAATCCACTCTTCCAACTTTGAAATATATAATACGTTATTATTAACTATAGTCACTGTGCTGTGCAATATATCACCAGAACTAATTCCTCCTGTCTAATAAATATTTGTACTCTTTGGCCAACATCTCCCCTTTCCCCATCCACCCCACCTCACCTCAGCTTTTGGTAACCACCATACTACTCTCTGCTTCTATAAGTTTAAGTTTTTTAGACTCCACATATAAATGAGATGATATGGTTTTTGTCTTTCTGCACTTGGCTTATTTCACTTAGCATAATGTCCTCTAGATTCATCCATATTGTACAAATGAAAGAAATTGTTTCTTTTTTAAGGCTAAATAGTATTCCATTGTGTATATACACCACATTTTTTTATGTATTCATCCATTAATGGGCACATCAGTTTTTTCCATATGTTGGCTGTTGTGAATAATACTGCAATGAACATCGGAGTGCAGACATTTCTTTGATCAATATACTGATTTTAATTCCTTTGGATCTAGACCCAGTAGTGGCATTGCTGGATCATATGGTAATGCTATTTTTAGTTTTTGAGGCACCTCCATGCTGTTTTCCATAATCGCTGTAATAATTTACATTTGCACCAATATTATACTAGAATTTCCTTTTCTCCATATCCTCACCAACACTTATCTTTCATCTTTTTGATAATAGCCATGCTAACAGGTATGAGGTGATATCTCATTGCGGTTTTAATGTGCATTTCACTGAAAATTAGTGATGTTGAGCATTTTTTCATGTATCTGTTGGCCATTTGTGTGTCTTCTTTTAAGAAATGTTCATTCAGGTCCTTTGTCCATTATTTAATCAGGTTATTTGTTTTCTTATTAATGAGTAGTTTGAATTCCTTATATTTTTTGGATATTAGTCCCTTAACCCGATAAATGATTTGCAAATATTTTCTCCCAATCTGTGGGCTGTCTCTCCACTCTGTTGTTTCCTTTGCTGTGCAGGAGCATTTTAATGTGATGCAATCCCATTTGTCTATTTTTGCTTTTGTAGTCAGATTCAAGAAATCATTACCCAAACCAATGTCATGGAGTTTTTTCCCTGTGTTTTCTTCTAGTAATTATATAGTTTCAGATCTTACAGTTAAGCCTTTACTCTATATTGAGCTGATTTTTTGTATATGGTGTGAGATACGGATTCAATTTCATGAAATGTGGATATCCAGTTTTCCCAGCACCATTTATTGAAGAGACTATCTTCTCCCCAGTTTGTGTTCTTGCCACCTTTGTCAAAAATCAGTTGTCTGTAAATGCATAGATTGATTTATGGTGCTTTCTATTCTGTTCCATTGGTCTGTGTGTCTGTTTTTATGTCATGCTATTTTGATTACTATAGCGTTGTAGTATACTTTGAAGTCAAGTAGTGTGGTGCCTCCATCTTTGTTTTTTTGCTCAAGATTGCTTTGGCTGTTTGGGGTGTTTTGTGATTCCATATGAATTTTAGGATTGTTTTTTCTATGTCTGTGAAAATGTTATTGGAATTTTTATATGGATTATAATTTCTCCTTTGAAGATCATTCTTTGTAACTTTTACCCACTATTATTGGCCATTAAATAGTTTCATTTATTCTTGGTTCAATTTTGACAATTAATGTTTACCTAAGTAATCATCTCATTTCCATATGGTTTTTCATACTAAAATAGCATACTCATAACTGAATATTGTTATCTTCTCTGTATTTTTGTTATGTATTCTGATTGGATTTACTACTTTTATTTATTTTATTATATTTTTCTCCAGTGACTCAGCTCTTAAAACTATTAAATTTAATATATTTTAATATATTGATTTCATGTTCTCATCTGTGTTATTTTCTTACTCCTGCTTACCTTAGATTTGTTTTGTTCATTTCTTAAATTTTTTGTATTGAATGTTTAGTTCATTTATTTTAATCCTACTTTAAAAATGAAAACGTGTGCCTTTAAATGTGCCTCAGGCTAGAGATTTTTTCTGTATCCCTAAATGTATAAATGCAATTTTCTCATTTTCTTCATTTTCTAAATACTCTTTGACTGTGGATTTCATTTCCTCCTGATCAGTTAGTTATTTAGGAGCAGTATCTTCCAATTCTAGGAGGTTTGATTTGTTATTGATGTTATTTAAATTTCAGTAAGAGGGGAGATTCCTTCTTTGTACTAAATAATGTTGCAATCTTTATTACCCCTTACCAATCACATTTTTCAATTTTCCACATCATTTTCTTTTTTGCCTATTTTATCAAAAACTGACCAAAGTGTGATAAAATCATTCACAAGAATTACTTATCTACCTCTATTTCTAACAGATTCTGTTATGTTTTTATTAATTAAGGGATGCCCATTGGCATATCTTTGATTTGGATTGTGTGTTTATCAATATAAAAAAAAATCATTGTCCCTTTGAATGGTTTTTCTCTTGAATTCAACTTGGCTTGACATTAGTATTTTCCACTATTTTATTTTTGTCTTTGTCTTATGAGTTCCTCACTCTTTATTATCATTATTATTATTATTACGACATTAAGTTTTGTCATTCTGGATTAAGAGTGTTTACTATAAGCAATAGTTATAATACTATAGTCACTTTTCCTTCCCCCATTGGCCTCTTTCTATTTACTCATTCTCAAAAGAGCAAATTTACTGAGAGGCAATGTTTACCAACTGAGTGTGTGTAGACATTTTTGCTAAAGTCTATAGTTAAAGTGCCCCATGAAACCCAAGTTACTGCAACAAGAATACTGTTGGGGTGAAATGAGAACATTACACCATCTCTAAGTTTTCTAACACTCTGATCAGATGCAAGGACTATAGACTATAGTCTCAAACATACTTGTATATGTGGTACTCCTCAGAACACACACTCACCTATAATGTTTTACTTCTGGTGACAACACTTCCTGGATGCAGTGTAACCTGCCTGTGTCCTGTTCCCATTACTTCTTTTTTTTCAGTTTTTTTTAATTGAGACATATTAGATGTACATATTTTGGGGGTACATGTGATAATTTGATACATTGATATAATCAAATCAGGGTAATTGAGATATCCATCACCTTAAATATCTGTTCCCATTATTTGTCCTATGATTTCTTAGGGGTTTCACTCCCTGATGTAGTTTAGTAGCAAAGGTACTTGATTCCGGGTAGTGGTCTAGAGGGTATATGGGAGGGTTCCCTCCACCTCCAAATAAACAGTGATTATGCATTAGAGAAGCAACTACTAATATTCTGTCTAGAACTGACTTTGATCTCTGTGGTGAGGGCATGTTCTGGTCATCTTCTGTTCACCACATTAGTAAGGGAGGGACTCCTTACCCTACATAGTAATAGACTGTAGAAAACATGCACGTGCCCCTGGACAGATGAGACTGACAGCAGTTTATCAGTCCCCCCAACACACAGCCTGGGAGAGAAGGATACAGCATGTCATTTAGGGTTCCACTTGAGAACAGACTGAATGAACAAGCAGGGTCTGTGGAGGACAGGCTTTGTTGTGACAAAGGGTTGAGGTGACCCCCTGTCCTCATAGGAGGATGTGATTGGTTTGTTTTAATAATGTTGAGGGCTGGCACGGAAGTGAAACCTGCTAGGTTGAGGCCTGAGTAGAGTGCAGCTGGTCTGGCTAGTAGGGGAACTGGCCAGGCAGTTAACCCTTCCCTCTGGGTGGGGAGTATATCTAATGAGAACAGGGAAACATAATAGGCTTAGGACTTTGGGGCTCTGTGAGGCTCAAAGACAGCAGGGGGGCAAATGAAATGTTGAGCCTTACAATACAGGCTTTAGATCAGAGAGAAATAAAACCTTGTATATTTCTCTTTTCTATTAGCAAATTTGTGCTATTATAGCATGTGTGGGTCACCATATATGTTTCTCAATCCAGTTTCAAAAGTCTTAAATTTAGTGTAAATTACTCTAAGAATCCCATACTAGGTTGAATGTCAGTCCCAGGATTTGGGTAGAAATGTTATCTTAGGTATTTTAGAAAAAAAATTAGGATAAGCTCTTTTAAAGACTGCCAACTAGATGTTTTTAAACTGTTGTGAAGATGTTAAGGAAAGTCACAAAAGTGGTAGTTTCATTAACACCAACAGTGGATTTGTTGTAAGAGCAGGAGGGTGAGGGTTCTACTGAGTGATAGGTCACTTTACCTCTCTGTGCCTTCAATCTCTAATCTATAAAATAAAAAAATAATCTAGATGATTCTACAGTCCTTTTGTCTCTAAAATGATTGTGATAATTTAAGATAAATAGAAATATTTTGTTTAGTATCTATAAGGTCTAATAATCCAGAGTAATTACTATGAAATTACATGTCCCCTACTAATCTATGAGCTCCTTTCCTCAAATGACCTGGAATGCTCATTTTCTGGTACATGAAAATTTCTAAAGAATGATTTTCAAATGAACAAATATATCTAGCTGAGCAAGAGATACATGGGGGAATTCTGAAAAACACCAAATATTTTACAAGTGCTCTATTATTTCAACAATCTAGCACTATTACTAACTAGCTGGTTACACTAGTAAAGTACATAACTAAGGATCACTGTGGGCATTAACGAAAGGCACATCATGAATGATCCACCAGACTCGTTATATGGCATGTTTTTTCTCATGTTCCTATTCACCTAAGCAGAGATCTGGAGAAGTTTAGTTAGTCCCATTCTAGACCTGAAGTCTTCACTTTGTCTCCTTTTGCAAGGATGCCCCTGACTTCAATCAGCTACTAGAAATGTCAGGTGAAAAATGGCACAAATGTGAATTATGACAATAAAAGTTTATAAGCTACTAAAATAAAGTTATAGTACCTAAGAGCTGAGTCAACTGACAATGTTAAATGGAACATTTTACAACCAGTCCTGGGATAATGATAAAAAAAAATGGTACATGGAACATGAAGAAATATCTGACAGGAAACAAGCACATGATCAAGCTCAGGGTACATGATTTTGTGTGAGCTGCCTCTGTAGGGAGCAGGAGGAGGTGAGAATCTAAGGTTTGTGGAGTTCCTCCTCTGTGTCCAACCCGTGACAGCTGTTATTGCCTTCACATCTCATAACAACTCAGTGGGGGAGGGAAGTACTGTTGTCATCATTTCAGAGAGGAGAAACGGAGGCTCACATGGCCCAGTTATCTGCCCATAAACAAAACTCTTAAGTAAGAGGCAAGATTTGGCTGCAAAAGTCTATCTGATTCCAAAGCCCATGCTTTTTCTGTATCTTTTTATATCAAATGCTATCTCTTTGCATAGATAATCTCTATATAAATAAAGCAATTTTAGGTTTTAAGAAGAATCTTTCTGTCCGACTTGATGCTCGTGTTTGTTTCGTGCTACCAACACAGGTGATGGTTCTCTTTACCATAGAGCTCACCATGTAAATTAGCTATGCAGAGGATGTTAAATTATATCTAAATAAGGCAAAAATATGGTACTGGAATGAAGATCAGCATTAGAAAGAAAACCAAACACTAAATATGGTATCTAAAAAAGAAGGATTATGGGAGCATTATGAAGAGTTTAAATAGGTGACATGACAATCTTTAGTTTTGTTTTTTAAATAATCCCACTCGCAAAATGTTTTTTGTATACCAGCAAATTTCCACTACCTTTCTCTAACTTTGCTAGTACAACATCCCCCGTCCTGTCGCCCCACATCCCCTGACAAGTCACAGGGCTTCTCATTGGTGCCCACCATGGTATCCCCAATGACAAATGCAAGTTTGATGGCCGTACCCAGGGGGAGCTGGTGCTGTCTCCCAAAATGCTGGCATTTGCTATAATGGCACAATTTTTTAGAAATGTTATGTTTTACCTTTAAAGATCTTACAAAATTTATATTCTTATCCGTCATCTGACTCTGTTATAATATAAAGATTGTCTTTTCAGTTACTTATTATGGACCAAAATTCATGCTCCAAGAACTATTAACATCATGTTAATTCTGAGGCTCCACATACTCTTGCAAACTCTTCTTCCTCTAGCCAGAGAAACACGATGATAAAACGGTATAGTCGCATGACATGCAAAGTGTTGATGTGAAATAAAAAGGACAAAAATACGATTGGGATACTAATTCAAGAGAAAGGGAAATAGAAAATAGGACCGTTTGAATGGGCTTAGCAGGATGGTTTTGTTCTTTCTGAAAGTAAGTGGGATGTCATCTCACTTTATCTTGGATTCTACCTCAACTCCCCCCATTCAAGTACAATCAAATGTGTAGTTCACACACACGCACACACACACACACATGTGCGCGCGCAGACTAAGAGAGCTACAAAATATCCAACAGACAGACATACAGAGAAACATTCAGTGAATATCATCTACTCATCTAAACACTAGATGAAGGCATCATGTCAATATAGCAATAAAATTATAAATTTCCATTAGAGTGGAATATAAATATAACGTGGAAGTGAACCTTACAAAATAGCTGTAAACTCAGTACTAGCTTCCAAGTATGGGTCTAAGACTATAATGGACACAGACAATTTTCATAGCTGATCTGTAATAATGGTCATTGGGAAGTTAAATGACAGAAGAGAAACAGCTTTAAATGCAAATGGCACAATTAATCACAACTGTCATAGTATGTGCTTGCTGACTATCAACCTTGAACAGAGCGTTTAATTCAAATCCCATTCAAAAGTGTGCACTGTCAAGGGAGAGGCCAAGAACCACTTCGTAGTTTAGGAAGCAACCCACAACCTGTGTGCCAAAGATGGCACTGAAGATCAACTCTATTGGCATATCGACTGACTGCCGTGGTTCCCCCAGCCCTCTTCACCACCCACTGGAGGGGTTGTTCCTATCAAAAGGCAAGGAAATGCCAAAACCTTGGCATCTGAATGTTCAAAGATGATCAGTTCCTCTTCTCATAATGCATAATGTTTTTAAAAAATATTCTACCCATTCAGAGCTCTCTCTGTAAAGATAGATTTTCCCTTTTAAACATTCTGTGGTATTAGATATCTGTAATATATTTTGGCAATAGTAGATCTCATTGCTGTTTTTAAAGTATTGCCTAAAAATAAGTGTTGCATATATAAATATATAATATAATTCATTATATTTTATATAATATATTAAATGGTACCTCAAAACCCACTGAAGAAAAATTGAGTGTTTGTGTAGATATGTATAGGTGTAGATATGGAAAAAGAGAAAGGGGAGAGAGAGACAAGTGAAAGGAAATTATAGAAAAGATTTAAAGCAAAGTCAAAATTTAGGAGCAAATTAAAGCAATTACCTTGAATGCTGAATAGTTTCATGTGTACTCAGCATGACATCATAAGGAAGTGGGGATACTTAATTTGGTAGTATTAAAATGAAGAAATTATTTGTCAGGTCAAAAGAAAATCTGATGTCAACATTTGCAATTAATTTGACCAATAGAGTCTGTGATATTATCATAAGGTAACCCTGGATTTATCACAGTTGTCAAAATAATGTAATATCTGTTACCTCCATATATTATCTCACTAGCCTTACAATTCGCATATGCAACAGACTATCTGGTCATGGAAAATCTTTTCATTCATTCAATATATATTTGCCAAATAATCCCTGTGTTCCAGGCACTGTTCTAGATACTAGAAGTATAATAATAAATAAGACAGATGTGGTTGCTGCAATTACTAGCATAATCACGATTACAACCCAGTTCTTCTGACACCACCTATATTGCATGATGCAAATTAAGGGAGTTTCGGTGACCTTGAAAATATTTGGGGTGCTTTGCTTATCATTTTACTTTTCACAGAATTAAATGATTTGACAATGAGGTTTCAGATGAGCTTTTTTGCTTTGTAGATATTATTGAAGCAAATAAAGCTCTGTGAATTGTGGAATGATAAAATATTCACAGAAACTTACAACTCTGCAGTTGAATAACAATTACATTTGTTCCAAACAGGCAATTGGTTTCCAAACACATTAAACAAAGGCAATTTAGAAAGCTTCTTCTTCTTCCTGGCATCATTAACATTGTTGAACGTCTTGGGATTCTGGAGTGTTTCACAAAGGTAAGTGTATGGTAAGATGAACAATTTCTGAGTCCCTGAAATATTGGTCTGGGAACCATCACTGAGCCACTGGGAATTCCATATGCCATGACTGGACAAATTAGCATATTACAGAAATTTAACAGATTATTCAGAGCAAGAAATTTCAATTTAGACTTCACATTTCCCATTGATCCTCATAATAAAATAGTACTTTACTAAATTCTAAAACATGTTCTAAAACAGGATTTTTTTCTCCACCATATAATACCACTTTATAGTTAGAAATAACCATATTAATAATAAGAATGAATGAGTCATTACCATTAAAAGCAAATATCATTAAACAAATTGCTAGGAATCTAATGACGCTTGATATTCGAATCCCATTCAGGTCTTTTAAATCAGCAGTGACCACTTCAAGGTCAATAACAAACTGTGCAAAATCCCTTAGCTTGTCACCTGAGACCATTAGTGGCTTAATATGTATCATCCACCATCCATCCATTGCCAGCCTCTGTCTCTGTCTCTGTCTCTGTCTCTGTCTCTGTCTCTCTCTCTCTCTCTCTCTTTCTCTTCCTCTTCCTCCTTGACATATTCTTGGAGGGCTGTGTACTTTTGAGCAAATTGTCTAGCCTTTCTGAGCCTCTGTTTTTACACATGTAAAATAAAGACAGTAATACCAACCTCGTATGGGATGAATGTTGATAAAGTGCTAAGCACAATGTCTGTCACGTAGCAGGAACTAAACAGATTTTCATTTTCCTTACTTCCTTGCATCCATTTATATCTTCAGTCATTTAGTCATATATTGTCACTTCTCCCTTGCCTAATCACTATTTATTTTGTTCATCTAACAAATGTCTTTTTGAACATCACCCATGTACTAGGTAGTAGCATAAACTAGAAGGATGCACAGTCATTAAGTCAGTAAATGTTTAGTGCCACGAATGCTCCTGCTCTCATGGGGCTTATGGTCCAGCAGAGGAGGGAGGATTAAACCCCACGCCAGGCAGAATCGATGACAATATGAAAAGCCTTAATGGCTCCCCGAATTTTTACATTTCCTACCCTCCAAACTATCGAATTGATCCTCCACAATGTATAATTTTCCTAAATGCCGGTCTCATTCTTAGGTTGAAAATCAAATTAGAGGATCAGAGAGTCTTGCAGAAAGATCCAACAGGAATTTCCTCAGCTTTGCAGGAAAATGGATTTGGCAATGAAAACTGATGCTGAGGGCAAGGCCTCTCCCCACTCCATCCATTGCCTCCAGACACATAAGTGGGGCCCCCCTGCCAATTCTCACAGACCTGTACTGTCTCTCAGTTTTTACTTTGTATCCTCCTGTAAGGTTCGACGCTTGTCTTTCACGAAGATGTTTGAAAGGCAGTCTTTAGAGTCAGCCCAGCTGAACCCAGTTCCACAATTTACTAGCTGTGCAAACTTCAGCTCGCTGTTTAACCTTGCTAAGTCTAATTCTTCATTTGTAAAATGGAAGCAGTAAGAATAGTAACTGCGTCATAAGGTTGTTGTGAGGATGAATAATTGCTCCAAAACGTTAGCAGTAATAATAATAATGGTCTCATACTTAGCCTTATGCTCCCTTCTCCTCCTGGACTTATGCTGAGGTGTGGCCAACATGACCATGACCATGGACAGAGCTCAGGTAGAACTAGACTGGAACAAGAATCTATTAGCTCAGGATTGATTCATTCATTCATTTATTCACTCATTGGACCAACCTGCTAAGCATTGTTCCAGGCTCTACAGAAATAGAGTTGGACCAAGCAAAGTATCAGTCTACGTGGAGTCAACATCTAGGGCCCAGATTAAAATATTCCAGTATGATTCTTTCTCTGTGATAGTGGAACAAGTACTCAGTTAAAGAACAAGTACTCCCATAAAGAAGTGAAAGATGTGGTGTGGGATACAGAGAAGGAGGTAAGAATAAAAATATACAAGGCAGCCGGGAGCGGCGGCTCACGCCTGTAATCCTAGCTCTCTGGGAGGCCAAGGAGGGTGGATTGTTTGAGCTCAGGAGTTCGAAACCAGCCTGAGCAAGAGCGAGACCCCGTCTCTACTAAAAATAGAAAGAAATTAATTGGACAACTAAAAATACATAGAAAAAATTAGCCGGGCATGGTGGCGCATGCCTGTAGTCCGAGCTACTCGGGAGGCTGAGGCAGGAGGATTGCTTGAGCCCAGGAGTTTGAGGTTGCTGTGAGCTAGGCTGACGCCACGGCACTCTAATCCGGGCAACACAGTTAGACTCTATCTCAAAAAAAAAAAAAAAAAAAAGAGAGAGAGATCAATTCTATTAACATGACTAAAGCTATACCATAGTCAAGGGTATTGATGTCTGAAGAGAGGGATCAGTTCCAGTCCAGAAAAGCAAAGCTCAAAGAGCAAGTCCTTGCAGCACGCGCTGGAGAAGGCACGATGCAGGTGGGTGA
>CAUYRB010035283.1:0-20579 GCA_963574695.1 Propithecus perrieri | reverse complement strand
TCATTTCTCCTGCCCTGAACTAGGATTTACATCATCAGCTACTTGGGTTCTCAGGCCTTTGGACTTGGTCTGAATTACATCACTGGCTCTCCAGCTTGCAGACAACATACTGTAGAACATCTCAACTTCCATTTTCATGTGAGCCGATTTCTTTAATAAATCACCTATTTCTCTAGAGAACCCTAAAACATTTTCAAAGAAATTCAGTAAAACCAAGAGAAACTCAATAAAAGAACAAAGAACCTCAAACAAACAAAAACCAAAACCTACCCCACTTACAAAACACGAATAAACTAGTGAAAACCAAAATTTCAGAAAAATAACCCTTCAAAACAGTAGAGAAATTGACACAATATATACAGGACAATAATTCAAATGACTTCAGAATGCTTAGGCCAAAACACAGTGGCATCACATCTTTAAAATGTTGAAAAAAAAGAGATTTCTAACCAATAATTCTATATCCTGAGAAAATATATTTCAAGAATGAGGGAAAAATAAAGATGTCTCAAATAATGAAAAACTGAAAGAATTCACAAACAGCAGACTTTCTCTACAAGTACTGCCGAAAGAAGTTCTTCTGACTACAAGGAAATAATGCCAGAGAGAATAATACTACACATGCACACATACACACACTCAAACATATACGTATGTATATATATACACATACATACATGTATGTATATATACAAACGTACAATCTTGTGCTGAGGTTTACAATGTTTGCATACATGATAACTACAACATAAAGGACACAAGCCAAAGGAAAGAATATTGTTTCATGCCTTCCATATTTTAATCAAAATGATACAATCTGCACTATAAACAGATTATGAAACGTTTGGTGTACATATTGTAATCCCTAGATTACAATCCCTAAATGGGTTATATCTATAAATCAATACATGATTTAAGATATTCAAATAATCAGAAGATAGCAAAAAAATGGAACTGAGAAACAAAAGTAAGAGAGACAATCAGAAAACTAATGATAAATAAATGAATTTAGTAGACCTAAATTCAACCATATCAATAGTTACATTAAATAGTAATGGTCTAAATATTCTTATTAAATGGCAATATAACATTCAAAATGCCCAGGATATAATCCAACGTACATACTATAGCAAAGATTGGATAGAAATTACTATATGCTGCCTACTAAAAGACATAATTTAAATATAAAGACAAAGATAAATCAAAAGTAAAGAAAGAGAAGAAGATAGCATGCAAATAATAAGCATGATAAGGCTGGAATGATTTCTAAAATATAGATAAACAAGATTTTCTGAAAGAATTTTACCAGAGATAAATAGGAACACATCATGGCAGTACAAATAAAAATACATCAGAAAGACTTAACAATTGAAAATGTATATGCATCTAATAATAGAAGCTCATATGAAGCAAAAATTGACACTATAAAAGGAGACATAGAAAATTCTGCAGTTATAGCTAGAGAGTTAATATGTTCTGTGAAAATATTTTGATGTTTCTGTGTAATTAAGGCTTTCTGAGCAAACTTATACTGAAACTTGGAAACTGAGATAAAAGAATAAGTCTTGGAGGGCTTAGAGGGTAATTAAGACTAATTAGATTGAGAAAGAACTCCAGAGAGATTTATGTCTCTGAGGGTATATGTTTACATGTCAAGTGAGGATAAGATCTGGAACCACAAGAAACGTCCCTGAGTTGTAAAGCTGGAATTTGCACGATTGTTTATATTGCTATTCTAAATTCATCACTTTGCACATATCTTTAAATAAATGTGCTTATTAGCAAGGAGACCCTTAACTTTTCTGCTTAAAGTGGCTACTATAAATTTAAATGTCTTTGTCTTCCTTCTGTTTGCGATAGCTTAGAGTAACTTCAGCAGTAACGTAACATATCAGTTCTGTGGCAAACAATTAATGGTAGTAATTATCAACAAAGTATGTGATGCTAAAATATAGACAAAAGATTTTACTACAGCACAAATTCAGAACAAATATTTAGCAATGAAAATTGTTTAAAAACAGGAATCAAAGGGGATTTTTTTGATGCACTTAGTAATTTAAAAATGCATGTGTTTGTGTGTACATGTATTTGACTGTTTGCTTATAAACAGAGAATATTTTCTATGGCCATTAAGACAATGCTATACAAATAAACTCAAGTTATATGAGTGCCAAAGTGGCAGTCTGAGTAGCTGGGGTTTATAAGGCCTACTATACGAATACAAGACATTCATAGGAGCCCTAACATCTAGAGACGTTTAGAACACTCACCAAAATGATGCAAGAAATCTTTGAATCAAAATCTATTCTTTAATGACTGATAAACTCTGTATTTTATTAATATATTGTATACAAAATATAGTGCTGCTATCATAGCATTAGACTTCTGGGAAAGTCTATTTACATAATGGCATAAATTCAGAAATAAACATGAGAAACACCTTAACAGTCATGAAAATGAAATATACAAGCATTGTCATTTTAAAAGATATGAGAAAAAAGAAAATTCACTCAGGTACTAATTATAAATTTGTATATACATTTTAAAGCCAACAGATTGAAAGCAGTATGTAAGTTTAACAGACCAAATCAAGGAATTAGAAGAAATACACAAACATGCAAATACACTTTGCCATCTGAAGATATTTATAATTAGTATAAACAGACCTATAACCCAACAAAAGACCCTGAGGATAATAATTTGTATTCTGAACAAGAACTTTGAATCAACAAGAGAGGATTCAGTAATATTCACCGTAATCTAGTTAAGCCTAAGTAATGAGGAGTTTTATAGAATTTAATATGATAAAATGGTATTGTTTTGTTTTCTTCTTTTTATCACCTGCTTCTTTTAAGAGTCTTGCGTCTGTGAGTATTGAAAAAGAGAGGGGTCTCATGGCACAGTACATAAGCACTCTAGTTTCACAATTTGTCTATTGACCATTATCATGGCTCTTCTTCCAACATTGGTTTTACAATATAGATGGAACTTAATAGAAAAACCAGTAACAAATGCAATATTTAGACACTAAAATATCCAGAAAAGGAGGCTGTTTCTTTTCATGTGTCTCTTGTCAAAATTGGGGCATTTTACTGACTCACAAGTCAATCACTGCTAAAAGAAAGGGGTTACCATATCGGGCTACCCAATCTTTTTGTTCTATCTGACATTTTTATCTTGAGTCATATGAGTGAATGAAATTTAATTCCAACAACAAGGGGAAAAAAAGCAATGATTATTATGCAAGTAACTATAGCAGCCTGCTATGTTATCAGATTATAAACTAATATATAAAGGCTCTCAAAATATAACCTTGATTGAAATTTTATGGTGAAAATTGAAAGTCAGAATTGTGACCAAAAGAATTAAAACAAATCTTAGAATAAAAGTGTGACCAAGGTCAAAGAGTA
Organism: Propithecus perrieri; assembly: GCA_963574695.1. Lineage (NCBI taxonomy): Eukaryota > Metazoa > Chordata > Mammalia > Primates > Indriidae > Propithecus > Propithecus perrieri. Next base: position 17,169 of record CAUYRB010035283.1, on the reverse strand, counting down.
ATTGAATAATTCCATGTGAAGGGAAATGGGGAAATCTCAAAGACCTGTCAAGATAATGGGAAGACTATAACCATAAGGAGCGTAGAACCAGGAGACATTTATTTTTTCATTCATGCATTCATAGCATTAATTTATCCATTGTTTCCTTTATTTAAAAAGGATTTTTTAAAGCATTTACTTTATAGGAGGTATATATTCACAGCATTCCATAATCGATGATCAAGGCATGCATTGTCCCTGCCTAATTTTTGGTCTAGTGGGGAATAGAGTACAAATAAAAGTAAAAGAGCAAGCAAAAAACAAATTATTAGGCATAACAAACAATATAGACATAGTGCTGTGGTACACAGACCAAGAGCTACTTTAAATAATAATGTTATTGAGGACCTCTCAGAGAAAGTGGCATACATGCTCAGATCTGATTGAAGAGAAGCTGTCAGCTGTTCAAAGAATCAGTGGGCAAAATGTCAGAAGAGAAAATATATACAAGGATATCAAGACAGAAAGCTCACAGGAGCAAATAACTGAATGAATTTGGTGGCTAAAACATAGCGATCAAGGAGAATAGTGATTTATGAAGAAGTTAGAGAGGTTGTAGAATCTAGATCATGAAAGGCACAGATGAAGATAAGCAGTTTGGATTTTATTCTAAGCCAATAGGAAGCTGGAAAATGACATGAATTTAAGCTGGTAAACCAGAAAACAGAGAAATCCAAAAGTTAGTACAACTTTGTGTTGTAGGTAATACTCATGCAAATCAAAGTTCTTTTCTTTTCTCCTCTTCTTCTTTCACTCTCTTACTTCGTTTTCTTTTCCCCTCCTTCACCATTGCCTCTTTCTCCTTCTTCTTTCCCTTCTTCTTCTTTTTCTGCTCTTCCTTCTTCTCCTTGTTCTACTGCTCTTCCTCCTTTCCTTTTTCTTTTCCTCAGCAGACGTAAGTCTAGAAACTTTATCAACATGTGTATGAAAACTTGTTAGATGATTGTTTCTTATTTGGTTATGGAAGTTGGGATTGTGTAAACAGGATAATGGAAGTCCTCTGCCATTCAAACATAGTAAAGAAAAATACATTGTCATAATTGTTAAATCATATAGTAAATCAATGCCATGTTTTGCATTTTTCTTTCCTCAATTTTCAGGAAAACTCCGAGTATTGAAACAGAAGTGAAATATTTGTGGGGACTTAGAAGTTTACCTAAAAATTGTCCAAGAAGAAGAATGTTGCTATGGTCTGAATGTCCTCTCAAAATTCATATGTTGAAATCCTAACTGCAAAAGATAATGATATTGGGAGATGGTGCCTTTTGCAGGTGATTAGATCATGAGAGTGGCGCCTTAATGAATGAGATGAGTACTTTTAACAAAGGCACAAGGAAGTGTTTTTTTCTCTTTCCACCATGTGAAGATGCATCTACAATGTTCTATCTATGAAGACTGGGCTCTCCAGGAAACTATCGTTAGAGTGAATAGACAACCTACAGAATGGGAGAAAATATTCACATGTTACACATCCAATAAAGGGTTGATAACTAGAATCTATATAGAACTCAGGAAAATCAACACGAAAAATCACACAACCACATTAAAAAGTAGGCAAAGGACATGAACAAAAACTTTTCAAAAGAAGATAGACTAATGGCCCACAAACACATGAACAAATGCTCAACATCTCTAATCATCAGGGAAATGCAAATCAAAACCACAAAGAGATATCACTTAACTCCAGTGAGAATGGTTTTTATGAAAAAATTCGAAAACAACAAATGTTGGTGTGGATGCAGAGAAAGGGGAACACTCTTACACTGCTGGTAGGACTGCAAATTAGTACAACCTCTATGGAAATTAATAGGAAGATACCTCAAAGAACTCAAAGTAGAACTAATGTTTGATCCAGCAATTCCACTACAGGGTATTTACCCAAAGGAAAAAAAGACATTCTATAAAAAAGACATCTGTACTCAGATGTTCATAGCAGCACAATTCACAATTGCAAAGATGTAGAAACAACCCAAGTGTCCATCAATACACGAGCGGATTAATAAAATGTGGTATATGTATACTATGGAGTTCTACTCAGCCACAAAAAACAATGGTGAACCAAGACATCTTGTATTATCCTGGATGGAGCTGGAACCCATTCTTCTAAGTGAAGTATCACAAGAATGAAAAAACAAGGACCACATGTACTCACCATTAAATTGGTACTAATTGATCAAAACTTATGTGCACATATGGAAGCAACATTTATTGGGCATTGAGCAGTTGGGAGGCAGGAGGAGGGGATGGGTAAATTCACACCTAGTGGGTACGATGCACAATGTCTGGGGGTTTGGCATGCTTGTGGCTCAGACTTGAGCAGTGCAAAGGCAATATATGTGACCAAAACGTTTGCACCCCCATAATATTCTGAAATATAAAAAATAAATCAATTAATTAATTAATTAAAAAAAAAAAGACTGGGCTCTCACCAGACATCAAATCTGCTGGTAACTTCATTTTGACTCCCCAGCTTCCAGAACTATGAGAAATGAATTTCCATCGTTTGTAAGCTATCCAGTCTACAGTAATTTATTACAGCATCTGAAACAGATTAAGACAAATGTCTTCAAAATTTTCACAAGTATAATCAGGTACCCAGAGAAAGACAAAATTCTACATGAGGCTTTTCACTAGCAAATAGACAATGGTAAACATCTTTCCTCATTATTTCCTAATTAGAAGGGTAATAAATAGTAATATGGAGACCTCCTTACATTGCATCAAAATGTAACAGAGGAAGGTGACACAAGCAACACGGTGGCATAGAAAGCTCCTTACTTTCCCCCATCCACAGAAAAACCAAATAAATATCTATCCATGGACCAATACTTCTGAAAAAAAGTCAGAAACTATTTGTGAAACTTGTAGCCACCAGGCAACTGAGAAAACATCTGCATTAAACAAATAGGAACAGCTGAGGCACACTCAAGCATGGACCCAGCCCCTAGCACTGCACCAAAAAAATTATGAAACAAATCCCTAACACCCAGCTTCTCTCTGTGGAGAGGAGGGTGTGTAGCTGAAATAGACTGCCCTAACTATAAGATTTCCCAGAGTTTGGTACTTGATTCACCAACTCTGGTAGTGGAAGTCATTACACCCAGGAAACAAGTCGCAGTTTTATATGGATGCACAAGCATTTCCAGGAACTTCATCCCCTAGGAGCGATACAGCAGAGGGGCTTTAAGAATGCACTTCACTGTTTCTTTCCAGAAGGGGTTTATGCCATGCATTGAGCACCTTAACTTTCACAACTACCTCCATACTAAACCTCTTACCTACGGGAGCAAAAAGGACTAGCCATATGTGAGTCTCCCTAGATCATAGAACAAAAAAGTGGTTTTAAATGGGGATGCAGACACTTCCAGGGCTACATCCCCATGGGGCTGAACAGAAACAGACTGGCTTGTAAGAAAGTTGCACTCCGGAGCTAATGGAGCAAACAGACTATAGCCCTCCAGCAGCCTAAGCCAGTGCTTGGCACTTCATGAGCCTTTCCTCCAGCTTGCCCAATGATCTATCCACTTCTACTCATTCTTCCTGGAAGGAGTTTAACCATACATCCAATGCCACCACTTTTATAGCTCCCACCCAAGGGCCTGTCTTGTTAACAATCTAGCTCTGGGAGTTGATAGGGCTTTGAATTTTTGAGTTGCCATAGACCACAGAAAACAAAGATGTGGACATAAAATGGGTCTACTTCCCCAGGATTAGAGAGAACAGCCTGAACATGAGTGAAGGCATTTGCTATAAATCCTTTCTCCAGCTTAGTGCAGAGAGAGTGGAAGATAAATGCCCATGTTCAGCTTCATTGCGAAGATAGAAGAGACTGGAACACACATCTAATACTCTAATCTTTCCAACTATTTCTAGATAGTCTGGCTCCTACATTACTGGCCTGGAGGTATTGACAGGATATGGCACATCCTAAGCTCCAGGAGGCCACCAAAGAGACATCAGTGTAACCAAAAAAAAAAAAAAAAAAAAATGAGAAGTGCCATAAAATATCTGGCAAGATGGATTGGTGAGATTGTTCTCCTACACATGGGTAGACTGACAAGACAGGGAGAGGTAGTTATTTTAACTAATGTGCAGAAACCAACACCGAGACTCGATGAAAATGAAGAAACATATGAATATATTCCAAATAGAAGAACAAGAAACAGACAAAAATAAAGTGGAGATGTGATTTATCCAACAGGGAATTCAAAATAATGGTCATAATGATACCACCTAATGTCAGGACAGCAATGGAAGAACAAATTGATAATTTCCATAAAGGGACAGATAGTATAAAAAAATATCAAACTTCAATCATGGAGTTGAAAAAGACTATAATTAAGTAAAATTTCAATAGAGAGGTTCAACAGAAGACTAGATAAAGCAGAAGAAATGATCAGTGAACTTGAAAACTGGTCACTAGAAAATCATGTAGTCTGAGGAGCAAAAAGAAAAAAAAAATGAAAAAGAGTGAAGATAGTTTAAGAGACTTATGAGACACTATCAAATGTAATAACATACCTGAAGGAGAAGAGAAAAAGAAGAGGACAGAAAACATTTTCAAAGAAATAATGGAAAAAAAACTTCCCAAGCCTGGGGAAGGAAATAGAAATCCAGATCCAGACATCAGCTAGGATGAATCCATGGACACTCACACAGAGACAAATCATAATCAAATTGTTATAGAAAATGGGCAACGGACTTGAATACAAAGGAGTAGGATGGTGGTTACCAGAGGCTGGGGGGAGGTTGCGGGGGTGGGGTGTACAGGGAAAGGGGAGCTGTTGGTCAATGAGCACGAAGTTTCAGTTAGTTATTACAGATAGGAGGAATACGTGCTTGTATTCTATTGCATAGCGCGGTGACTGTAGTGAATAATAACATATTGTACATTTCTAAACAGCTAAAAAAGAAGATTGTAAATGTTCTCACAACAAAGAAATGATAAATATCTGAGGTGATGGATTTGCTAATTATCCTGATTTGATCATTCCACAATGTATATATACATGTATCAAAACACCACATTGTACTCCATAAATATATACAATTATTATTTGTCACTTAAAATAGAATAAAACAAAAAAGTTAGCAAAAATTCATGAATAGATTTAGTTACATGAGCCATTTAAATGATATGCAAAAGTTTGTGTAGACTAACTTCCGTTTTTAAATGCATGATTAATTCTCAATTTAGCATAGGCGCTTGGTAATACATAGAATTACAGTTTCAATATTTTTATCTCACATTCTTATGTGAAAATGAAATAATATATTGCTGTCAGTGAATTAAGTTACAGTAAGCAATTTGTGAGTAATAAATCCAGATAATATATCGAGAGAAGAATTCATTTTTACAATTCATTTTTGCAGCATGATTAAGCCCATAATGAACCATTTGATTCTCTTGATCATAGTTTTATTTAGTATCCAGACCTAAAGTAAGCTATATACAATTGATTAAGTTGTTAATATTATAACACATCAATATTTAAGTAATAAATCATATTCCATTGCAATACTTTCAAAACATTTAATTCATACATTCATGACATATGTATCAAGAGCTATGAGTTAGCCTCTGGGCTATAGTGAGTGTTATATCAATTCTCAGAAATATTTTATAATTCAAAATGTGATACATTAGGGAAATCTTTTGGAAGAAAAAAATGCACCTGCAGTGTCTGGGAGGTTGAGAATTGGGAATAGGAGTCACCATATCAGTCTTTATTATACCATTTTTCTCTAAATTGATTAGCATGACTACCCAAATTTTTCACTACATCCTCTATTTATAAGACTGCTCATTCCTTTCTTTCTGATGAAGCAGACAAAGATATATTCCCACTCATAAGCCTGCCATCATTTCTCTGTAAGAACTATTTCGGTCAGTACTTTTTGAGAGTGGAAGTTATATAAATAAGGACAGGAAAATGAAATTAAAAGAGAAAATTTTCAGTACTCATCAAATTTGTGTTTTAATATTCAGTTATTTCACTGCACAGTGTCCAGAGTAAAGGATGTTTGATCATTGTAAGGGATATTTCATGGTTTAAAATGTACCACGAGCAAAAATTTAAGCATAACACATAGTTAGCATATCCATAATTCCAAACTAGATAGTGCTAACCATTTTGACATGGGGATGTACAAATGTTATTTATATTGTAGCTCCTCCATTTGATATGGCTTTGGTTTTCATGCAAAATGTCAAGGTTTGTGGAAACTTAATGTGTACCAATCATCAGCATATGTTATAACAGAGATGGACAATAATAGACCCAAACAAATCATGTTTGTCAAATATAGTATATTATGTATAGATTATATTAATGTGCTTCGCCAAAATATATCCAATGGTAAGTGTATTAGTTTGCGAGGACAACCACAGACTTGATGACTTAAAGAACAAATTTATTTTCTCACAGTTCTAGAGGCTAGAAGTTTAAGATCAAGGTGTCAGCACGTTTGGTTTTTCTGAGTCCTCTCTCCTCAGCTTACAAATGACAGCCTTCTCACTGTGTCCTCATATAACCTTTCCTCCGTGTATGAACTCTTCCGGTGTCTCTCTGTGTGTCCATATTTCCTTTTCTTAAAAGAACACCAATCAGATTGGATTAAGGCCCACCCTACTGGTTTCATTTTATTTTACTTCTGTAAAGGCTCTATCTCCAAATACAGTCACGCTCTGAAATACTGGGTATTAGGATTTCAGCATATGAATCAGAGGGGAGGTGGGTACAATTGAGCCACAACATCTAAGTAGCATAATGACTCCATGTGAAAACAGAGGTTAGTGTGATAAGACAGGTGACTCTATGTCTTTCCTAACCTCTTAATTTCATAATTATCAAGTCAACTTTGCATTTCATAGTCTAATAAACTATTTTAGGATTCATGAGAACTAATAACCTAGTGAGACATATTTATTTCATATTTCACAGCAGGGATTTAGGCTCAGGTTACATAAACTTGTTCTAGTTGCTTAATCAAGACAAAAACATCATGTTTAAATTAGCAAATACTTTTCCCTCATTATAAAAGTGCGATAGGATATTAATCCCATTATTTGCTGATTTATCTCACTTAAAGCTAAGATTAGACTGTTTCTAATCTAACATGCAGATTTTAAGCATCTTACATATGTGCTTTCAATCAGACTAAAATGTATAATGAAACTCATCTTTGTAAGTTCTGTTGATCTCACTGTTTCTCCTCTACTTCTATTTCTTAAGAAGCGTGCTTCAAGTATGTTTATTTTTCTTGGCTACTTTAAATTTTTGTGTTTAATTATTATGAGTACGTAATAGTTGTATATCTGTATAGAGTCCATGTAATGTTTTGATACAGGCATACATTGTGAATTAATCAAACCAGGGTAATTGGAATATTCATCACTTCAGGCATTTATCATTTCTTTGTGTTAGGAACATTCTAATTCCATTCTTCTAATTGTTTTAAAATATACCCTAATTTATTGTCGATTATAGTCACTTTGTTGTGCTGTCAAATATTGTTCATTCTATCTATCTAACTAATTTTTGCACCCATTAACCATCCCCACTTTATCCTCCGCTCCTTGCTACCCTTCCCAGCCTCTGGTAACCATCATTCTATTAATACTATTTGTCTCCATGAGATCAATTGTTTTTAATATTTAGCTCCCACACATGAGTGAGAAAATATGAGATTTATCTTTCTGTGCTTGACTTATTTCACTTAACAAAATGTTCTCCAGTTCCATTTGTGTTGCTGCAAATTACAGGATTTCATTCTTTTTTGTGGCTGTTAATATTCCATTGTGTATATGTACCACCATTTCTTCATACATTTATCTGTTGATGGACACTTGATTCCAAATTTTGGTTATCATAGATAGTGCTTCAATAAATATGGGAGTGCCAATAACTTTTTAAGAAACTAAACTCCCCTGCTTTGGATATATACCCAACAGTGAAATTTCTGGATCATATCGTAGTTCTATTTTCAGTTTTTTGAGGAATCTCCACATTGTTCTCCATAGTGGTTTCACTAATTTACATCTCCACCAACAGTATACAAGGGTTCCCCTTTCTCTACATCCTTGCCAACATTCATTACTTTTTGTCTTTTTGATAAAAGCCATTTTAACCAGGGTGAGATGATAGCTCATTATAGTTTTGATTTTCATTTCTCTGATGACTAATGACATTGAGCATTTTTCATATACCTGTTAGTCATTTGTGTGACTTCTATTAAGAAATGTCTATTCAGATTCTTTGCTCATTTTTGATTAGATTATATGATTTTTTCCTGTTGAGTTGTTGGAGCTCCTTATGTGTTCTATTTATTAATCCCTTGTCAGATAGGTAGTTTGCAAATATTTTCTCCCATTCTGTGGGTTTTCTCTTTACTTTGTTGATTGCTTCCTTTGCTGTGGAGAAGTTTTTAGCTTGATGCAATCCCATTTATTCAATTTTATCTTGATTGCCTGTACTTTGAGGGTATTACTTAAGAAGCTTTGCCCAAACCAATGTCCTAAAGCTTTTACCCAATGTTTTCTTTTAGTAGTTTCATGTCTTAGATTTAATTATTTAATACAATTTTATTTCATTTTTATATATGGTGAGAGAAAAGGATCTAGTTTCATTCTTCTGCATATGGATATCCAGTTTTCCAAGCACGATTTATTGAAGAGACTGTCCTTTCCTCTCAAAATAATACCTAGGAATAACCTTAACCAAAGAAGTGAAAGGTCTCTATAAGGAAACTATAAAACATTGATCAAAGAAATTGAAGAGGACATTAAAAATGGAAAAATACTCCATGTTCATGGATTGGAAGAATCAATGTTTTTTAAATGTCCATACTACCCACAGCAATCTACAAATTCAATGCAATAGCTATTAAAATACCAATGATATTCTTCACAGAAATAGAAAAAAATAATCCTACAATTTATATGAAACCAAAAAAGACCCAGAATAGCCAAAGCCATCCTGAATAAAAAGAACAAAACTGGAGGAATCACATTACCTAACTTCTAATAATAGTCCAGCACTATAGTATCCAAAACAGCATGGTACTAGCATGAAAACAGACACATAGACCAATGGAATAGAATAGAGAACCCAGAAATAAATCCACCCATCTGTAGTGAACTTACCTTCAACAATTTGTCAAGCCTGTGTTTTGATAGTTATTCTCTTATTGGAAATATTTTTAAGTTTTCTTTGATTGTTTCACTCAAAAAAATAGCTAGACATAAATTGACCTCTTATAGCCTAGAAGAGTATTCACTTAGGGCACCAAAATCTTGATTTTAATTTTCATATAATATTACATTAACCATATAACTCACATAAAACCATACATAAAGGCTCTCTTTTTCTTGAGGAAGACTTTCTTCTTCTTTATGAAGTTGGCAAAAGGTGTAATGATATTATATATGCATATATGCACACACATATTATATATACCATATATAATATATACACATATGTGTAACAATGTATATAAATAACTTACACACATACATAGGAAACACTTTATCAGAGTCTATATATCTAGTGTATGTAAACACACTAGATTCTAAGGTTGGTTTCCAGTTACTTCTCTAGAACTGGTGTTGGCCACTGTAGACTAAGAGCTTTTAGCCCACAGACTCTGCTTTCCTGGTCAAGATCTTGTGCTGTGTGTCCCACCTCACTCTTTACCCACACCATCTACTCTAGGATATCTGCTTCTCATTTCAGAGATTTTAATTATTGGTCTGGGAGAATTATTAAACTTTGCTTGTTAGTCCCTGGATGCCCACTTAATGCTGCATCCCCCTTTCTCCTAACTCAAGCACACTATCTCTGTGCTTTCTATTATTTGCATTCTTTACCTAAAATCAACATTTTTCTTTAAACCACGACATTAGGATGATCTTAAATCTCTCTTCATAATAGAAATATTTTTATATCAAATTTTCCATGCTAAAAATATTTTTTTCTGCAGCACCAAGACACTTATTATACACTATTATACAATATCCACAAGTAATGTCTTAGGGTATTATCCTTGAATTGTTTTCTTTCTAGAGTCTTTACAACAGAAAGTGACCATATCATTGTGTTTTTGAGAGAAAACAACCATATAAGCGAAAGCCCACAGATCATTTGAAAAGTTTCTTGAAAATTCTGGTAAGAAAAACATTAAAGAGACTCATCAGTATTGTCCACAGTGCTCCCAAAGATTAAAGGCGTGCTGGTATGGAGCAAGGCAACATCTTTTAACAATAAGCCACAACCCGGAGTTACATATTAACTATATTTCCAATGGAGGCCATTTTTCTTTTGCATACTGGAACTGTATTATACTTCAGAGTATAAAATAAAAGTGCCATAAAGTAAAGAATTATGAGAATAAATATATTCTCCTTAGCAGAATAATAGGAAAGCATTTGTTCCTTCCTTACATCTATGCACAGGGATGCTGTTTCCAGTGGTTTTTGTTCTCTGCTCTCATCAATACATATTCTCTATTACTTATTTCAATCAACCCAAAGCAATAAATTATTGCAGATGCTTTAAAATTGTTGTTAGAGTATATGAGTTAGTTTGCAAATAACAAAACTTTGTTTTGTTGTTTTGTTTTGTTTGCAAACAACAAAAATGTCTTTCTCTTAAATTCGTTTTAAGAGAAAATGAATTTATCAGTTATGGAGCCTGCAGAATCTTAAGGAATACCTGAGTACTAGGCTCTAGTCATAGTCAGGATCATCAGGAAAATGATACCACAGACTGCTTCAGTGGAAGCATATTGACCCCAGGCAGTTCCAATCACAAGTACTACAGCTTGTCTAGTACATGCTGACACCAGGCACTATTGCTACAATTACTGCCAACCTGATCCTGAATGTGGAACATCGCTGCAGCCACCCATGTCATGAAAGTGAATTCTAAATGCTGCTTACTTCTCCACATGACTGGTTTCCACATTAAAGCTTCATGTATAGATTTTGATTTGTGGAGTCTAGGTCAAATCTATGCAACTTGGCAGGAGAGGCAAATTTTTATATTTTCCCTTGGGAGAATTGCCAAAGATACAAAATATATTCATTTAAGATATGTGGCCAAAAAGAATAACAAATGTCAGTTATATAGAGACAATGCAGTTGATATATTTAATTACTCCTTTGAAGCAGAGCTTTAATGGGGAACAAAGTAGAATAATTTGCATGTAGCCTAAAAGAACAAGAGAAACAGGAGTTGCAATTAGTGTTCCCCGTAGGTGCAGCAGGTAAGAAGCATAGTCTTTGAAAGGAAAAAGACAATAAATTTGTGTGTGCATATGTGTGTACGTAATGTTTTTTCTTCTAAAGAATATATTAGTTCTTTAATATTCATCTGTCTCACTTGTCTTAATTCATAGAGAATAAATATTTTAATTGAAGATGGAAAGGATATATTAAGAGGTTAGTTCTATTCTAGAGATTCCTACTAATATAATAATTTACTTATGGAAGTCAGAACAGTTAATTGCCCCAATTCATAGAACTCTATTTCATATGGACTTACTAAATAAATTGGGTTTTGTATTTTGACCCATTTGGAGTTGGTACAGAATGAAGACAGCTGTACTGAACTATACTATCATAGAAAGGGAGATGGAAAAAGATAGAATGGGTAAATAAGATAAGATATGCTAAGTGCAAAAGGCATGCAAAGCTTGTTTGCTTTCTGTCTCTGTCTCTGGATGAATCATCACCCAGCATCTAACTGAAGTATGCACGATATATATGAATGGTTATGGATAGAAGTTTATAGGTACACATTTTTTAAAGAGTAATTTTGCTGGTGTTACTAAGAACTTGGATAAGATTTCAGTCACATTTTTCTCCCAGCAATTGTATTTTCTACTTTTTTTGCTGCTTCATTAGATATAAAATTGGTATTAATATGTAGCATAATAAATTTACTTGCCTAGGTTTCATTTTAAGGCTTATCTTCTTTTAAAAAAATGCATTTTTTTAACCAAATAGTCATTGGTAGAGTAGTCAAGAAAGCTTATTTCAATCAAAATCACAAAAGATCTGTCTTTGTGGAGTCAAGGAGTTCACTAAAATGTCAAGATGACATGTTGCATGGTGTGTGAAGTGGTATAAACACTTCTCAGAATATAATTTGTAGTAGTTATATATTTATGCTTAATTATTTTCTTCAAATTTTCTTTTTTACCATGAAGACATTTTCCCTTTAATGATCTAAATCAAGTTCTCAAATTCCTGGCGTTAAGAGTAAGTAAATAATTTTTTTTCTCTCCACATTCCTTTCCAACACAAAAATACATGTCTATGCATACATGCCCACCTGTGTTTAGTGAATGTTCCTAACAAATTATTTTCCTTAATCATATGATGCAATGCTATATACAATACCCACATAATGGGATGTTTTTCTTTAGTATGATTTCAACAAGAGTTTGTATTTCAGTACATGTGTTCTACATGGGTGGTTCTAAAAAGTTGTTACATTGCGATGCTTATTCTAGGTTCTATGGATGTCCTAGTGTTCTACCTGTACTGAGCCCTTGCTGTAGTTCTTTACTGCTCTCTGGTTTGGAATTCAAAACCATCTTGGGAAGTTTCTAAGATAGTTTTTCTTGGTGTTGCAAGATATGAGGAAGAAAAATATCTTGGTTTTTGCTCAAGCAATAACTTCATGATTTGGTCTTCCTTTTCCTTTTTTTTCTAGAAAATGTAGGCTTCAATGACCACTTTCTTTCTCTAATTCTACCACATAAAGCAAAACTAATCCATGTGTCACTTCATAGTACTTTATACGTACACCAATTGTATGGTACACTGTTTCATTAGCATCATTTCTTTGTATGTATATCTCCATTTGGTGCCTCTATCTCCTAAAGAGACCACGTACAATAATTCATCTTTATTCTTTATGTTACAACATCAATATATAGTTAATAGAAAACATTCAGCAATTGTTAGCTGAAGTGAAATAAAATGTGAAAATGAAAACCATTACCTATTCAATAATATGTAAACAAACTTAAATAGAATATGTTATCATAGTTTATTTTGGCTCAGTCTTTTAGAAAGAATATGTATGTACGTATGTGCACATATGTACATAAATAAATGTACCTTTTAATTGGAAAAATAATGGCAGAGAGAAGTCAGAACGAGAAAAAGCTCAAATATAAAATCTAAATGCAGCTACTAATTTTAGAAAACAACTGATAATACAGTAATAGGCTTTTTCTCTTTTTCTTTTATAATAGTCCTTATAAATATATAATTTGTGTTTTGACCTTGAAAATAAATATCTACGTGAAAGACTAGAATATTTCCCAAGATTGGATGGGGAAACCTCTTCCTCATTAGTTATAAAATAAATCTTTAATGTGGTTGATTGTAAAAAGAAAAAACAAACATCACAAATATCAGTAGGGTTTTATTGCTCTTCATCTTATATCAATGAAATAAAAAAGATAAAACAAGGAGCAGCAGAAAATATCGACAAAGCTTCAAATAGTATTCTCAGATGATGAAAAATTATTTCATCTATAAACAAAAATGGAAGGCTATGAAATAGGCATAGCATCAGTAATTTCAATAATCTTGAAGCTTTTCTGATTATAGTACTAAAATTAATAATATTATTTCTTGGAATTCGGTCTATGTTGTAAGTGCAGAATGGTATTGTTAAACTAACCCAGACAGGTATAGATCTGATATTGACTTCTTTGTCATACACTTTCAATTTTTTTAAAAAAGAAATTCATTTTGAAAATTAAACTTCCTAAATTACGTGAAGTAAAAATAATATCACATAAATCTTTTCTCCACAAACATCCATTCACATGTTTTTAAAATAAAAATTTCAAATTCATTATCACTTCCTTGGTATCTTTCTGAATTGTCATTGCAATTTAATAACTAAAACAACTTTGTCCCAAATTAATTTACTGTCACAGAGCCTTATCCTGTGCAAGACATGGATGCTGAAATATGGCCCTCATGCTCATCCCTGGACCATTTTCTCTCAAGCTTCCCTTCTCTTTATTTTTTCATAGATGTTTTGCGTATTTATATCTTTACTTGCTTCACCAACGTCATATGTCTTTTTGTGTCCAAGAGGACTGTATTCCCCAACCCCCAGGCTGCAGATGGGTACCAGTCCGTGACCTGTGAGAGACTGGACACAGAGCTCCACTGCTTCCATGAAACTTAGGAAGAGGGGCGGCACACAGCAGGAGCTGAGCTGCGGCTAGTGAATGAGAAGCTTCATCTGTATTTACAGCCACTCCCCATTGCTTGCATCATGCCTGAGGCCTGTGTTCTGCCACCCCCTCCTGGCCTCCCCATTCCCTGTCTGTGGAAAAATTGTCTTCCATGAAACTGGTCCCTGATACCAAAAAGGTTGGGGGCCACTGCAGGAGGACATTCATTCTGTGTTCTGTGGGCTATTTATGTTAGATATAAAATAAAATGAGTTGTTCCTGAACATGGAGTGTAGGACAGTGTAAATTGGAGAACACTTGCATATCAATTCAAATTTTTGGTCAATTTTAATGCAGAGAAAGAAGAAGTGGTTATATATAAGTAAGAGAGGAGGCAGCAGATAGAGTAAACTGAGAGATTACAGGATGGGATGAGTGTCAGAGCTGTGAAGGAGAGGGGTGGACTAGAAATAGACGCTGGGTACAAAGAGCACATCTTCTGTGCCTTAGTGGAAGGCAGTACAGTATTGGTAAGTCCATCTGTAGATTTGTAGGTAAAAGTTTAAATTCTCATCTCATTGCTTAACTCTCTGTATGAACAGTATATAAATATAGCTGTTAAAAATGAAGTTTGATACATAAGCTGTGAAAAATATGAGAAGCATGGAAAAATTTGAAATATCTAATATGTACAAGGGGAGATAAAATAAACATAATAGGGTTGCCAGGGTGCAATTTATGTTGGAGACTTTGAAATTATAGAAGCACCTGTGTTAGTTATTAGTCAGAGTTCTCCAGAGAAACAGAACCAACAGGAAATAGATGGATGGATGGATAGATAGAAAGATATTCATTATGATGGAGTGGCTCACATGAGTATGAACGCTGAGAAGTACCACAATCTGCCACCTGCAAACTTGAGGCCCAGCAAACCAGGTGGTATAGTTCCAGTCCAAACTTTAAGATGTGAGAAAAAGCAGAGTTAATGGTATAAGTCCAGGGCTGTTGCTGTCTGGGGCAGGAGAACATTGATGTTTCAACTCAAGCAGAGGGCAAATTTACCCTTCCTCTGCCTTTTTGTTCTGTCTGGGCCTTCAATGGATTGGATAATGCCAAGCCACTTTGGTAAGGGCGGATCTTCTTTATTAAGTCTACTGATTCAAATGCTAATCTTTTTCAGAAATACCCTCACAGACACATCATAAATAATGTTTTACCAGTTATGTGGGCACTCCTTAGCCCAGTCAAATTGACAAATAAAATTAACCATCACAATACCCATATATGAGTATAGATAGATTTCTCCCTGGACTGTACTTAAGTTTAAAGAAGATAGAAAGATCTGTCTAGGATTGAAATTTTACCTGATTGTATTAAAAAGGCAATATAATAAATAAGAGAATTGATAACACTGGACAGAAAAACCTAAGCTGGAAAGATAGAAATGGTTTAGAACTAGCAGGAAAAGAATAACTAATCGTTCGACAGCTTTATGAGGTTAAAGTGGTATTGTGAGTAATTGCATGAGAAAGCGAGAGGAATAGGAAGTTTTCATAAGATTGGAGTACCTAAATATATTGTTTCAAATGTGATCATTTCAGATGATTTTAAAAATGTTCCAGGCGTGTCCACAGTAATAATGGGTGAATTTGTTTTGAGGGTGAAATTTAACCACAAGCCCCAGTTCGCACTGTGTACTCCTCACAGTCTAGTCAATGTTTCTAATCCAGTTTACCTAACTATCCTATTTCTTTCTAATAAAACTAGGTGTTCAACATTTGAGTCAATAGTTATTGTTAAGTGATTTTAGGAACATTTGTCCTACTTGATTTATCAGACAATTACTTTTTACAATCACTGCATTTCTACAAAGAACACATTTCCAGACTCAGATCTTACAAGCTTCTATAGCTAAAATGAGCTCAAAGGGATGGTCACACACCATGCATGACCAATCAATTTAGATGTTAGAGTTACATGTCACCTGAAGATCTATGCTTTCTTTACACTGGGAACATTCTGACCTGTACATGTTACTAAAACAGACAATCAGTGACTAGTGGCACATAAGTCAGACTAAGTAATGGATTAAATAGTTTATGTTCTCGGCTGTGATAAACTTTTCCATTAACCCTTAAAAAAAAGACACATAATACTCACGGGGAAGAGGAGAAACAGCATTCTAGATGAGGAAAAAAACATCTATCCAGCATTTTAACTCCCCAAGTCTTTAAATTTATATGCAGATTACTGCCCATAGTAAATCCCCCAGGTGTTCTCTGTGTCTCTGGTACCATGACAAAGACATACGTTCTCTAACTTCTGCTGTGTTCTCTCCTTTCTGTATTTACCACTGACATCTCTTTGCTTTTCGTTGTATCCTAAGATTTCAAACTCTAAGTCTTCATTTACGGGAAAAAAAGAGCTACCATTCCATCAATTCCTCTCTGTCGTTCTTTGAGGCTGGTTTAATTTCCTTTCTTCATTTTAATAACTCAAGTTGGGGCATCTTTGTTCATCATAAACTATGTGTGTGTGTGTGTGTGTGTGTGTGTGTGTGTGTGTGTGTATCATATAGTTGAAATCTGAGTAGTACTTTAACGTAAACTATGGAATGCTTACACATGGTAAAAAGAAAGTATTTCTTTAAACCAATGCTAATGCATTGCTTATTTGCCAAAGAGAAACCTTTTTCTCTAAGTGCCAAACATGAATCAAATGCGAACAATAGAGGAGCATTTGCTGAGAACAGAAGTTTTGAAAAATTGAACAGTGTTTCAGTTGTCATCTGAGTGTGGAAAGACAAAATTCAACTGGATTGTATATTTAAATATATTTTTGTTTATGTTTTAATTTTTTTTAAATGAAAGCATTCCCATGTTTAGAGGGGTGGTCATGATTACAAATTAAGATTCTGTTTCT
>CAUYRB010035282.1:0-11291 GCA_963574695.1 Propithecus perrieri | reverse complement strand
GAGTAGCTGGGACTACAGGCATGTGCCACCATGCCCGGCTAGTTTTTTCTATATATTTTTAGTTGTCCAATTAATTTCTTTCTAATTTTAGTAGAGACGGGGTCTCGCTCTTGCTCAGGCTGGTTTCGAACTCCTGAGCTCAAATGATCTGCCCGCCTTGGCCTCCCAGAATGCTAGGATTACAGGCGTGAGCCCCCGTGCCCGGCCACTACCTGTCTTGATTATGTAGCTTTTCAATAAATCTTGTAATCAGATAGTGTAGGTCCTCCAACTTTGTCCTTCTTTTTCAAAGTTGTTTTGGATATTGTAGGTCCCTCGCACTTCCATATAAATTTTAGAGTCAGCTTCCCACTTTCAACTTGCCTTCCTGAACGATGCCGGGTCCAGGCAGGTTCGGTTCACCTGGACACCTCAGAAAGGTAGTGGGTGTAGCCCCCTACTGTGTAAAACAACAGGCAGTGCGAGATGTCTCGTGTCTCTGTCTCTCTTTCCCTGTACCTCTTACCCCTAACTTGTGTAATTATTCAAGGAATACTTGTGGCAATTAAAGTTCTCATTATATAATCATAGTCCATGTCAAGCATATCTTCATGGTTGAATCCTCCTCTCATCTAGATAGCAGCAATCAGGATTTGCACTACAGATGAAGACTGTGGAACACTTATTTTAACGGGCTAGAAGATTTCCTGGCATGTTTTGAGTAAATTGTGCTACAATCATGCAGAACTGGATTAATGTCTGTTTTATAAATAAGACCCAAAGGGTAATCACTTTGTCTGCAAAGTGTAACAGCAGTGTCACCCGATTACATCTCCGTCTGCTGTGTGAGGAAGCATTCTTGGCCTTACTGTTTTAGTTTTCCCCCTGAAGTATTAAAAAAAAGGACTTCACGTGACTGGGCCCAAGAAAGCTTCGTGTCATAGCCTAGAACTGACAAACACAGAAGCCAGCCCCACTAGGACACAGAGGGACTAGGGGCAGAGGTGTGAGGTGCCCAGGGGATGAAATTTAATAGCCAGTACGTGGCCCTAAGTGTGAGTGTCACCTTAAGTTTTGTATCCCAGGTACCATACGCTCTTTTCTCCTGGCCCTGCTGGGACTGCTGGCGGTGGAATGTTAAAAAACTGCAGGGTACCTTAGTCCTCAAGAACTCTCATGTTCAGCCTAGTGTCATGCATTCCCTAAATTCTTTTAAATTGACTTAAAAAATTATCTTGGCTTTCCTATGCTACTCTCATCCTCTAATCAAACCAAAACAATAATCATTTTAAAAATCCTCATTTCCTGAATCAAGTTCGCATAGTAAGTTTTAATTAATTGAATTTTTCATAAATCAAACTTTTTTGGGGGGAGGTACCTACTCTGTGCCAGGCCCTGGGCCGTGACAGGAGAGCGTGGCCTTACAGGGAGAAGGACAAGCCCAGAAATCATTAAAGGGTGAGTGGAGCTAGAAGATGCTGAAAGGGCAGAGAGAGACCCCTCTGAGCTGCAGGGAGGGCTTCAAGGAAGAGGAGGCATTTGAGCTGCGTCTGAAGGTCATGAGCCCTACATTTTTATCAACCTGTTATGGCAACAATGACAACACCACCACATCGCAGGGGGCACTTTACGGGAGCCAGGCATTGGCTGGGCGCGTACCCCCAAGACAATCCAGTGTGTGTATATTGTATATACACGGTCTATGGATATTACCCCACTTCACCGATAAGAAAAGGCTCAGAGAGGCTACGTAACTTTGCTGAGGTCTTGCAGCCAGGAAGTTGAAGAGCCAAGATCTGAACCCAGGCAGTCTCATTTCACAGCCCAAACGTTAGCAGAGAAAAATCTTTCTTTATGTCAAACGGACTCATGGTAAATGTTGAGTAGAAATATTTCAGAACCTTCAGGACAGGCTCTTTTTATTTAGAATGTTTCCATATAATTACGTTTAAGTGTGTTGAAGAGGCAAAGCCCAGTGCGTGCTCCCATCGGAAAGTGCGTGCGCTGACGACGGCGCAGCCTCTGCCCGCGCACAGGCGCTCGGCGGGCACCGGCGCACGGCCCTTTGCCCCGACATGCATTCAGGAAGCTAAATAAGACCTCGCTAGCTACAGTAACACCCGTCACTTATCTGTGCTGTGCTGTAAACAATGAAATTCTTATTATGTACTCAGAATCCACAAAGCCATTGCCATGGAAACTCTGTTTTCATGTCGTATCTTTAATGAATAGGTAATGAAAGAAATGCTGCATTTACAACTTCATTACTAGTTTTTTAAAAAAGAAGAGCACACACACACTCACACACACACACACACACACACACACACACACACCCTTAGCCGTAATTTTGAATTATGGTCGTTGTCATGTTCCAGAACACGGTGACCAGCACAGAGAAATTGTCAAGGCTGTCATTTTGGATCGAATGAATGGAGGGAAGACAAAAAATACTGCCCAAACCCTACCCACCATGCCAACAAGGTAGGGTGCTGGTTTCACTCTTTGTCTCATTAGGATTTTAATAATTTTGGCTCAAAAAACTCCCCACCCTTAGAAACAAGCAAGCACGGTCAGCAGTGGAGGGGGGAATTTAAAACGAACTGTTTCTTACGTTACATCCACCTTACATGTATCGAAAAATTACTATGTACCCCATGAACACATGTAATAATCATTTGTCAATTAAATTTTTTTTTTAAATCTAAAAAAAAGAGGGAAAAAAAGCAACAAAGAATGAACTGCTTGCTCCTTAGGCACTCCTGGCTGACCTGCCTCAGGTTTGTTTTTTGTTTTTGTTTTGAGAGGGTATGTTAAAAACAGTTGTTTTCTTCAAGACTTTCTGATCACAGAAGGTTGGCAAGATAGGAAGCTGATTTGCTGTTGAAGGGTTGCTTTAACGTAACATAAAAGATCGTCTAATCAAACATCTAATCGCTGAGGGGCATCAATTTTTGTGACATCAGTGCAAGCATCTTAAAAAGGACTTTGACAAGAATTATTAACAAAGAACTACGTAGGCTCCATCCTGACTGTCTGATCAAACGTGTGCCCAGGTCTGAAGGGACGGCAGGAGAGCCACAGCACCATGGGGAAGCAGGAATGGGCTTTGATGCTGTCCCAACACACATGTGCACATGCATGCATACTCACATGCACACACGTGTGTGCACAGCACCACCACCTTCTGGAACATTCCCCTGTGGACAGATGTGCTGTCCGCTGCCCGCACCCCTCTCCACCCCATGCCATTGATGGAATGTATGTGGGGGGTAAAAAAAAATCTCAGCTGCAGTTCAAGCTGCACAGAAAAAAATGTAAACCCTATTTCCCTTCTGTCAGTCCATTCTGTCTCCCCACCCTTGCTCCCATCAAGCTCTTGGTTGCTTGGGAAATGTTACATGTTTTCCTGTGAGGTTGTTTGTCATCGCACCACTGAGAAGTGAAATCCAGGTTGTGGGGCAGCAGATCCTACTCACCAGACCCCAGCATTTGGGGTTTGTGATAATCTCAGCAGTGATCAGGCTCGCCTGGGTCCATTCCTAGAGAGGGTGTGCTAACAAATTCACAGGGAGAGAAAGATTTCAGAGGAGATATGCAGATAACTTTCTAGTGCCCTTGGACAAAAAGGCCTGTTTGTCTGTAGAACATATCTATTCATTAAAGCTCTTCCTCCAAGAGCTTTGGACAGGGGCTGTTTTTCAGTGTAGCTCTAAGCACTTGAAAGTAATAAAGCTGCATTTCCTTAATCACACGCTATAGGTGAGAGGCATCATGCTTAATGGAGAAGTACACGTCTGGGCTTCCTTACTAACTTGCCGTGTGGCTGGGAAATCCACTTCTCTGGGCGTGGCTTCCTTGTCTATACATTGAGTGGGTAGGACAAGATGATTTCTGAGATTCCAGCTTTACTATTTTCTGTTTTTACTGAAACACAGCCAGAGCCCCACCCCATCAGGCTGAAGCGCAGAGTCGAGTTGGAGAAGCAGCCGGACTCAAGTCAATGCTGCCGTTGGGACTGTCCTCCAGGCTCCTGGCTGGACTCGGGCCCCGTTTGTTACCTCTGTCCGCAGCATCCTTGAATGTCTCAAGGCTCATCTCTCCAGAGGGCGGCTTGTGGTCAAACCTCCACAAAGCCTCCCTGGAGGAGGTCGGCCTGCGTCTTTGAGGTGCCCTTGACGTGAGCCTGTGCGAGCTACACGGCCGGTGTTTTACGTCGGCCTCCGTCTCACATTCTCTGCAGATCTGGAGCCCGCTGCCTGATGTGGCAACAAACACGGAAATGTAACTGGGCACCGACTGTGTGGGGAGGGGCGAAGGACAGGGCAGTGGGCTCCGAGTCAGACCTGCTGGATCTGGGGTCAGCGGTGTGATCCTGGGCAGGCCACGCGGGCCTCCGTCTGCAAGTGAGAACACGAATGCCCAGCCCGACTATCTCACCGAGGGGGGCTGAGGACCACCCAGATATGAGGTGAACTGATTTATGAACTACAACACGCAGCGCAAAAGAGGGAGCTCATGTTTGCAGGAAACCAGAGCAGACACGATCACCCCCTCTAGGGACTTGACAGTCTTCCCGGGGTCTGGGACGTAAGCCCCCTGCCGACCCTGTCGGACCCTCGGCACACGCAGCATGCGAGTCAGGCCGCGGTCGTGCCCTGCCACGCTCCTGCACACGCCCTCCTTACAGGGTGGCCTTCGCCTTCTCTCATGGCAGAAGCCACTCTCATTTCTCCTCATTCCTGCCCACAGCAGCTTCCGCAGTGTTGGGGACAGAGGACTCTATAAAACCGTGCACATGTTAGCGTCACTTAATAATGAACAATCGTAGAACCTACGTAAAATACAAAGTGGTTTTTCCCTAACGGACAAAAAGTCCTTTGTACTAATATTTTTATTTCTGGAACTCAATTCTAAGGACACAATCTAAAACATATATATGCAAAGATGTCCACTGCAGAGTTATTTTTAACAGGGAATTTTTAACTTAAATGTCCAAAATAGAAAAAGGGGTTAAATAAATTTTAGCATCTTAACTATGTAGACTGTCTCTGTCTGTTCCGGCTGCTATAACAATGCACCATAAATTGGACGGTATATAGACAACAGAAATGTATTTCTCACAGTTCCGGAGGCTGGAAGTCAGAGATCAGGGTGTCTGTCAGCTTGGCCAGGATCCCGTGAGGGTTTTCTTCAGGGTTGCAGACTGCTGACTTCTCACTGTGTTCTCACATGATGGAAAGGGAGCGGGAGAGCTCTCTGGACTCTTAGTATATTACTACTACTAATAATATAATTATCATTAATCCCATTCTTGGGGACTTCATCTTCATGACCTAATCGTCCCCCGAAGTTCTCATCTCCTAATACTATCACCTTGGGGGTTAGGATTTCAATGTATGGATTTTGAGGGGACATCAGCCAGAGGGAAAGTTCACCATTTGTTCATCCTCATCAACCCACCTACCACACACCAGACACTCCTGCAGGTCTGGGAAAAGGAGTAGCACACGAGGCATGCGTGCTCCGAGCACCAGGGGAATGCACATCAGCGGGAGGTGGGGTGGGGTGCGGACCACCACTAAGCAAGCAAATAGGTACACATGAGAAATGCCAGGTGGTGACGGAGCCACACAGAGGGGACGGTGAGAGAGAGGGGGTCCTGGCCATCAGGGGAAGCCTCTCTGTGGACTGATCTGTAAGCTGAGGTCTGAATTGCCAGATGGAGACATCTGAGAGAATATCAGTGGGAAGGGCATTCCAGGCAGGGGAAAGAGCTAGTGCAAATGTCCTGAGGTGGAGACAGGGGGGCTCGCTTGAGGAGGAGACAGAGGGCAGTGTGGCTCAAGTCCAGGGGCCAGTGGGACAGGAATGAGAGGGGTCGGGAAGGAAAGCGGATTCCAAGATCTGATAGGAAGGAGAGTCAGCAGAGGCTGGGGTGAGGACGGAGGGACCCCAGGAGACAGGGTGCGTGGAGCTGCAGAAGGCTGGAGTGCTCCGCCCCGTGCGGTGCAGCAAGGGGACGAACAGGTGAGAGGAGGGAAGTACAGGTCATCGTAACGTGAGGATTCCAGTGGGACCAATAAGAAACGTGTATGTCCCGATGCTGAATCAGAAGCCCGGCGGCAGCGGGCTGAGGAAACAGAGACAGCAGCTGTAGCCAATTCTTTCAAGATGTTCTGCAGACAAGGGAGCAGAGAAAAGGGGTGAGAGCTAGAGGGGGCCCTGGGGTACAGAGAGGCCTTTGTCCTGCTACGTCAGAGCTGGGATGGCCTTTGTATTAATAAGCTGTTGGGGGAGAAGAGGGAGACACAGATGATTCAGGAAGAGGAGCAGGAGCAAGTTTCTTAGAAGGCCAGAGAGGACAGAATCAATCCGGAGAACAATGGCGTGATGCTCTTTCCACAGGGGCAGGTCCTCCCTCCACAGGCCACGCGAGGACACAGAAGGCGTGGGGCAGGAGCCGCTGGGCTGGTGGCATTGGTCATGGGATGATGAGGGCGTTCCTCAGATTGCTTCTGTTTTCCTGCTGAAGTACGGGTACCAGGTGAGACGGGAGAACTCAGGTGGGCACAGGCACGTGAGGGTGAGAGGAGTTATGAAGTAGGGGAGTGTTGGGTGCCCATTAAGATTGGTAGCTGGGGCTGGGCGCAGGGGCTCACACCTGTAATCCTAGCAGACTGGGATCCTCCCCCCAAGGTGGGAGGATCGCTTGAGCTCAGGAGTTCCAGACCAGCCTGAATAAGAGTGAGACCCCCATCTCTACTAAAAATAGAAAATATTAGCTGGGCATGGTGGCGCATGCCTGTAGTCCCAGCTACTTGGGAGGCTGAGGCAGGAGGATGGCTTGAGCCCAGGAGTTTGAGGTTGCTGTGAGCTAGGCTGACGCCATGGCACTCTAGCCAGGGCAACAGAGCAAGACTCTGTCTCAAAAAAAAAAAAAAAAAGATTCGTGGCTGGGAGTTTAAATTCCTCTTCCCCCAGCATGGAGTGAGCTTCTCTCTAGCAGTGTCAGCTGCTCAGGCGGGCACAGCAGTGGGTGATGACCACACAGGACGGCCACATACCTGTACACACAAAGCCGAAACTAAAAGGTGGTGGGGAGATACGCCAAAGTGCTCACGGTGGGTGTCCGAGGTGGCCAGACCATGGGTGACACATTTTTCTCTCCTTTCAATTTTATATATCTTCCAAATTTCCATATTGAGCTTTTATAATAGTGGAAAAATTAATTATAGCTTTTTAAAAGAAAAAATATGGAAGCAAAGGCGAGGGTAGTCACAACTCTCTCTATATATCAGATATTTTTATCTGCCAGGGTTTCTCAGTGACACTCCAGCAAAATATTCAAATAAGCTGGAGAGCATTTCCAATTAGCTTTTTAAAAATAATCTTTTTATTTTGGATAATTTGAGATTAAAAGAAAAGTCACAAAGCCAGTCCAGAGACTTTCCATATACCGTTCACCCAAGTTCCCCTATTGTCAACATCTTACAGCAACATGTGATGTGAGTCCAAGTTAATAAACTATCACTGGCACGTTACTATTAACCAAGTCACGCACTTTAATTGGATTTTGCCAGTTTTTCCACTAATATCTTTTTTGCTTCCAGGATCCAATCTGATATACCACATTACACTTAGCCAATTAGTTCTAGAAGATTCCTTGGCCCATATGCAAGAATTGTTGATTTTATCTACCTCATGGGGTCATCGTGAGAAGGAATTGAAATAATCTGTGGGGAGAAGCTTTGTAAACTGTAAAGTGCTATATGATATTGGATGCTGCTGCTGCTGATGATGATGATACAATCTTCACAGCTAGACCCACGGGCTGAAGTGGAAGGAAAAACTGCTAATAGAAACTTGCACTTCTATGTCATCTCGTGCTTCTTTAAGTTAAACTTGAAAGTCTTGTCTGCTAATAAAAATCTATCATTTATTGAGTGTTTATGGGTCAGGCACTGTGTTAGGTGGGTACACCTGCATTACTTTCCTGGTGCTGCTGCACCAAAACGTCACGAGCTGGATGGCTTAAAACAACAGAAATGTACTGTCTCACAGTTCTGGAAGCTAGAAGTACGAAATCAAGGTGTCAGCAGGGTTGAATCCTGTCTGGAGGCTGAGAGAGGAGCGTCCATGCCTCTCTCCTGGCTTCCGGGGTCGCCAGTGATTCTTGGCATCCTATGGATTGCAGGAGCTTCTCTCCAGTCTGTGCCTCGGTCATCACGTGCTGTTCTCCCTGTGTGTGTGTCTCTGTGTCTCTGTGTCCAAATCCCCACTTCTCATAAGGGCACTTAGGCACACGCTAATCCAGTGTGACCTCCTCCTGGCTTGATCACATCTGCGAAGACCCCATTTCCAAACAAGGTCCCATGTGCAGGTTCCAGGTGGATATGAATTTGGGGGAGGCAGGGGTACTATTCAACACAGTATGGTGCTCCAATTTATTAGTTCATTTGCTGCGACTCATCAACCTGATGAGGCAGATGCTTTTATTAATCCCATTTTGCAGACAGAAAACCTGAGGCTTAGAAAAGTAAATAACTTGCCCAAAGCCCAGTAGCTTTCAATGGCCGTACTCCAACCCTGGCCTCTCAAACTCAATATTCCTCACCACTCTGCCAGCGTTTCTCAAACTGGGATTAAGGACACATTCTTGGGACTCCTCCAAGTCTCAATAATAGTTTAACATTTTTGTTCTTTTATTCTAACAATACTCTTCTAAAAATCAGTGTCAGCACATTGCGGAAACTTGCCGTGTGACCAGATATTGCGCTGTGACCCAGTCCCCGTCCCTGCGATGGGGCTGGAACCACAAGCAAAGAACAGAGAAGCGTCTCCATGAAGAGCACATCTCACGAGAAAGCCCAAATGACGTGAGACGCAGAAACCCACGGAAGTCCAGGGACGTGAACCGGACGGTCAGTGTGAGGGTCGCATTACGAGAGGCCATTTAGTTCTGGCATAACATCATCTGTCATGTGAAATTCATGCTTTTAATTGGCCTTTTATAGGTTTTACGGCTTTGTTTGTATTTAATCTTTAAATTGGCTATGGTTTTTTATGGATGTATAAGCACTATAAACGTAAGGAGGTTATACCTAATTTATAGTTTGCACATATTTGAGTAACAGCACCATAAAAAGAATTAAACTCAGTATGTCGTGAGGATTTGTTCCGGTTGGAGAAAACCACCCCCTGCTCTCTCGCCCTCGGACCTCGCTCTGGCCCGCAGCCAGCAGAACGGGGTGTGCTGTCACCCTGCTGGAGGGGAGGACACCCAGTCTCGGAGAAGGCAAGTAACTTCCCAAGTGGTGTCACAGAGGTTCGTGGGAGAGCTCAGAAGACCCACCAATCAGTCAGGACTCCAGGCTGGAAGAAACAGAAAAAACAATTAAAACTGGCGTAAAACTTAAAGGGACTTTACAGGTGTGTGTTACTAAACAGGTCAGGGGTTAAACTTATTTTAGCTTGGTTCTGATCTGGGATCCAAATATGTGACCAGGACCTGGTTTATCTCTTCCTCTTACCCTCCCCCCATAGCCCACGGGTGACAGCTCTCAGGTTAGCTCCTCCCCAAGCAGCTTCCCCAGCAGCTCCCAGGACTTTGTGCTTCTACGTTCAAGTTCGGCCTAGAGGAAGCCCAGGAGTGCCCTATCCGCTTCAGCTGGGCCACACTCCCGTCCCCAAAGCATCCCTGGACCTAGTGAAGAGGTGAGCTAGTCGGCTTACGTCTAGGTCATGAGCTCACCCAGAGCGAGGGGCTGCAGCCAGCCGTGCATGGACTGGGCGTGGCAGGGGTCGCATCACCAGGAAGACACTGAGTGAGGTTCCTGGGAGCAGTGCAAATGGACGATGGACACAAAAATAATAGTTGGCTAGGAGACAAAGCACATGGTCCCATGGCAAGCTCTTACCTGAGTTTTCATTCCCAACTTGACCTTGCTGAGTGACCTTGAGCAAGTTGCTTAACCACTCCGTACCTCATGTCCTCAGCTGTCGTGTGGAGATCATGATAATACTATCTATATCATAGGGGTTTGGGGGGTAAAAATTAAATGAGATACAGTGATTATCCCAGCGTCTGAGACATAGAAGTCCTTGCCAAATGCCAGCTATTACTAATAGTCGTTTCTAACTTGATCCCCAAATAGAAGCAAATAACGAAGAAACGACGTCCAGGGTGGGGCTGATGAGGACGGTTCCAAGCTCTTGCTTGGGATCAATACCCCTGGCTCATCCCTCAGGCACAAAATCTCTTAAAATGAGGTTGGCGGTGAGTTTCCTTAAGGGGGAAAAAGTTTAGCTTCACGGATGTCCAGTGTCAACGAGACGATGTGAGCACCTGTGTGTCTGTACGTGTGAGTGTGTACATGAGGGGGACATGTATGCACATGTGTGGAACGTGTGTGAGTGTGTGCATGTCTGCATGTGTGGGGGGCATGTGTGCATGTGTGTGCACGTGTGTGTGACGTGAGTTCCTCAGACCAAGCTCAGTTTGGGACCACGCAGGTGAGAGGACACAGCAGGCCAGTGTGGCCCGTGGGGACGAGGGCCTGTGAACCTTGAAACCTGCCAGAGGCCACAGCATGGCTGGCGCCCCCGAGCCTTGCCTTCCCGGTCCCGGTGAGGCTGTGGCCCCGCCGCTGCCAACTGACCGGGAGACCCCAGGTGTACCCCGTCCCCGGCGTCCAGCTGCGTGGAGAGAATGTGTCATTTCTCTCAGCGCGTGGTGAAACCCTGAGCGCACAGAGGCAGGGGAGTAGCAGGAATTCCTCTATTTTCCCTGCAACTCCGGCAGGACCCAGCCGTGCCGTGCAGGGAATGAGGCAGAAGAGAAAGGCCAAAGAACAAAAACAGGCAAATGAATAAACAAACAAACACCCTGCCATGCGTGCTGCACCTGCTTCAGCTCCACGGAGCTGCCTCGCTCCTCACCAAGGTCTGAATTCTCGGCCAATTCCTTGGAGCCCACACGAGGGGAGTGTCTGTGTCTCCATGTGTGTGTTTCTGTGTGTGTCTGTGTGTGTATGTGTGTCTATGTGTGTGTGTCTGTGTGTGTCTATGTGTGTGTCTGTGTGTGTGTCTGCGTGTGTCTGTGTGTCTCTGTGTGTGTGTCTGTGTGTGTGTCTGCGTGTGTGTGTGTCTGTGTGTGTGTGTCTGTGTGCGTGTGTGTCTGTGTGTGTGTGTCTGTGTGTTGGAGGGGGGAGTTTTCTGTAATTTCCTAAGCTTTGATTTATTGCCATATTCAAGAACTAATTATAGCCTGAGGTCCCTGAAACGAAGGAGGGAAGAAAGAAAGGAACTGC
>CAUYRB010035280.1:0-44821 GCA_963574695.1 Propithecus perrieri | reverse complement strand
GTTTTTCCTAAGTTTTCTAAAATGTTAGGGTGTCAGATTTGTAATTTAGTTATATATTTAATCCATCCTGAGTTAATTTTTATATATGGTGAGAGATAGAAATCCAGTTTCACTCTTCTGTATATGGTTATCCAATTTTCTCAGCACTGTTTATTGAAGAGAAATGTCCTTTCCCCAATGTAAGTCCTTGTCAGCTTTATTAAAGATCAATCAGCTATAAATATGTGGTTTTATTTCTGCATTCTGTATTTTGTTCCATTGGTCTGTGTGTCTATTAATATTTTTATATCAATACCATGCTGCTTTGGTTACTATAGCTTTGTAATATATTTTGAAGTCTGGTAATGTGATGTCTCCAGGTTTGTTCTTTTTGCTCAGGTTTGCTTTGGCTCTTTGGGCTCTTTTTTGCTTCCATATGAATTTTAGGAGTTTTTTTTCTAATTCTGGGAAGAATGACATTGGTATTTTGATAGGGATTGAGTTGAATCTGTAGATTGCTTTGAATGATATGGTCATTTTAATGATATTGATTCTTCCAAACTGTAAGTATGGGATATTTTTCCATTTGTGTCATCTTTCAATTTCTCTCAACAGTGTCTTATAGCTTACCTTGTAGATATATTTCATCTACCTACTTAAATTTATTCCTAGGTATTTTTTTTTTTGTAGCTATTGTAAATGAGATTGCCTTCTTGATTTCTTTCTTGGCTATATTACTGTTTGTGTATAGAAATGCTATTGATTTTTGCATGTTGATTTCATAACTTGCAACTTTACTGAATTCATTTGTCAAATCTAAGAGTTTCTTTGCATAGTCTTTAGGTTTTTCTAGATATAAGATCATGTCATCAGCAAAGATGGACAGTTTCACTTTCTCTTTTCCAATTCGGATGTCTTTTATTTCTTTTTGTTGCCTGATTGCTCTGGCTAGGACTTCCAGTACTATGTTGAATAACAGTGGTGAAAATGAGCATCTTTGTCTTGTTCCAGTTTTTAGAGAAAAGGCTTTTTATTTTTCTCCAATCATGATATTAGCTGTGGGTTTGTCATATATGGCCTTTATTCTTTTGAGGTATATTCCTTCTATGTTAAGAGTTTTATCGTGAGGGAATATTGAATTTTATCAAATATTTTTTCTGTTTCTATTGAGATAATTATATGAGTTTTGTTGTTCATTCTGTTGATGTGATTATTATGTTTAATTTGCATATGGTGAACCTTGGTATAAATCCCACTTGATTGTGCTGTATTATCTTTTTGATGTGCTGCTGGATTCAGTTTGCTGACATTTTGTTGAGGATCCATGTTTATTGGCTATACTGGCCTATAGTTCTTTTTATGTTGTATTTTTGTCTGGTTTTTGTATCAGGGGGATGCTGGCTTCATAGAATGAGTTAGGGAGAGTTCCTTTTCTTCAATTTTTTTGTAATAATTTCAGGAAAATTAGTATTATTTCTTCTTTGTACATTTGGTAAAATTCAGCTGTGAATCCATTGAGTCCTATGCTCTTCTTTGTTGAGAGACTTTTTATTACTGATTAAATCTCACTACTTGGTATTGGTCTAAGTTTTTTTCCTTCCCGATTGGATCTTAGTAGATTGTATGTTTTGAGGAATTAATCTATTTCCTCTAGGTTTCTAGTTTGTCAGAATATGGTGGTTTATAATGGTGCTTTTGCATTTAATACGCCCTGTCTTTTTTTTAAAACAATAGAAACTATGACATCAGTACAAGAATAATCCTTACCAGCCAGGTGCAGTGGCTCATGCCTGTAATCCTAGCACTCTGGGAGGTTGAGGTAGGTGGATCGTTTGAACTCAGGAGTTCGAGAGCAGCCTGAGCAAGAGCGAGACCCTGTCTCTACTGAAAAAATAGAAAGAAATTAGCTGGACAATTAAAAATGTATAGAAAAAATTAGCCGGGCATGGTGGCACGTGACTGTAGTCCTGGCTACTCGGGAGGCTGAGGCAATAGGATTGCTTGAGCCCAGGAATTTGAGGTTGCTGTGAGCTAGGCTGATGCCACGGCACTCTAGGCTGGGCAACAGTGTGAGACTCTGTCTCAAAAAAAAAAAAAAAGAATAATCCTTACCAATTATATGTTTTTACTTTCGCATTTTTATTAAACTATATTTAATATACAATAAAATGTATATATAGCAAGTGTTCTCCATTCATATTTTAATTAACAAATGTTATGGTTTGACTATTTATCCCCTCCAAAACTCATGTTAAAACTTCATCTCCAATGTGTTAGTATTGATGGG
Organism: Propithecus perrieri; assembly: GCA_963574695.1. Taxonomy (NCBI): domain Eukaryota; kingdom Metazoa; phylum Chordata; class Mammalia; order Primates; family Indriidae; genus Propithecus; species Propithecus perrieri. The sequence continues at coordinate 42,555 of CAUYRB010035280.1, read as the reverse complement.
TGGAGCCTTTAAGAGATGATTGGATTATGAAGGTTCTGCCTTCAGGAATGGATTAATCCATTTATGAATTTATATATTAATGGTTTATCATGGTAGGGGATCTGGTGGCTTTATAAGAAGAAGAGAGATTTGAGCTAACACATTAACATGTTCAACTTCCTCACTATGTCATTCCCTGTACCACTTGAGGATGCTGCAGAAGGACCTCACCAGATGTTGCCCCTCAGTCTTGGATTTCCCAGTTTCCATAATTGTTTCTTTTCTTCATAAATTACCCAGTTTCAGGTATTCTGTTATAAGCAACAGAAAACGGGCAAAGACAACAACTAAATACTTGAAAGCTAGATCTGTAGCATATCCACAAAAACAAAAAGTTTAATTTTTGTTTTTGTTTCAAGTGGCCTTCAATTTTTATTACTTTTTTATGGCTTTAAGCATAATACCTATTTATGGTAAAAAATGTGGAATATGAGGAACTCAAACGAGAATATAGAAATGGTGAAGAATCCCACTACCCAGCAATCATCAATCTTAATCTTGAGTATCCGGGCACGATTCCTGGTCTCTTATATGGCCTCTCTCCTCACCATTCTCAGGTGGGTCCACGGAGTCTCAATATAAATGCTGTTTATATGCAGATGACCCTCAAATGTGTTATCTCTTGTCCCTTACCTCTCCATGATCTCCAGACCACTTAGCATCTCTACTTGAATGTCCAGTAGACATCTTAAACATAACATCATCAAAATAGAAACTTTGATTTTTGCTTATTTGCAAATATTCTCCTTTCCAGTAAATGTATCACTATTCACTTATTGTCTCAATCCAAAAGTCTAGAATTTGTCCTTGAAAAATGTAGATACCAAAAAACTAAAAAGTAGTCCAAGTCAGTACAGAATTCTTATGAAACCTGATAGAATTTAAAATCCAGGAAAACAGCCAAATACTATACAACATACAGGAAGTTAGTATGGTAAAGGTCAGCAGTAGAGGGAAAAGTATGTTTGCAGTGATGATGATATGTTAAGTACCTAAACATTTGGGGAAAAGTATAGGTCCATTATCTTTCTCTTTCTCTCTCCCAACTTTAAACTCTCCAAAACTGTTAATCCGATTGATTCTACCAGTCGTTATTCAGTATAGGACACTTTATTGAGTAGAGCTTTCAGATCAGACTTCACAGGGACAGAGCAGCCTAGCCTATGGTGTTTGGGTCAAATATCTCTCATCTGTTAGTTGTAGCTGTGGCAAACCTGGGCTCCATGGACATGTGAACTATGCAGTGGCACAAGGTCCCATGCTTAGAAGGGCCCCCCACTTGGGTTAATGCTCTGCAGGAAATTCTGTCTGGAAATTCTTCATAACTTTTTAACAAAAGAACTACATTCAATTTTTATTTTGTGCCAAGTGCCACAAATTATGTAGCAAGTCATATTTTACTAAGAATGGTGAACTATGCTTAAGGATCCTTTCAGAGAGGAGTTGTGGTGTGCAGGCGTTCTCAGGCTTCCCAGAAAAGGATAGGGCAACTTGAAGGTATCTTGCCTGGATTCCCAGAACACAAGTACAAAAGTAGAAACAATAAATTAAAACTTATTAAATTTGTCCATAAAATTTAGAGTCTCTCCGGTTAGTAAAATACTGGTAATACAATTAAAAGACAAATGAAAATCTTAATGGCCCATATATCCTTTCTATAGTCACCCTATAATATTTTTAAAATGTAAAATTTAACAATCTACCTAAAATTTTACTCAAATGATATAAACAATTAACACCAAGGAAATATAAAAGGTAAGTAAACACATGAAAGCATGTTTAGCCTAGTCATCTAGAGAAGCCCAAATTTATTTATTTTTAAATAGTTTTATCTTTTTTCAGCATTTTATTTGCAGTTTATTTGATCCAAACCAACTTTTATGTCTTAGTACATTAAAATTTTTTCTCTTAACAAATTTTTTAAACATTTATTTTTTAACTGAATACAAATTGTATATATTGTGCACAACCTGTTTAGAAATATGTATACATTATGGAATGGTTAAATTGACCTAATTAACATATGCATTATCTCACATACTTACCATTTTTTTGTGGAGAGGACACACTTAAAATCTATTCTCAGCAATTTTCAAGAGTATAATACACTGTTCTTAACTATAGTCACCCTGTTGTGTAAGCGATCTCTTGAACTTGTTCTTCCTAACTAAAATTTTGTGTCCTTTGACCAACATCTCTCCAATCCTCCCCCTGCCCCATTCCCTGGTAGCCTTTTACTCTCTGCTTCTATGAGTTAGACTGTTTCAAATTCCTTATATAAGTGAGATCCTGTAGTGTTTGTCTTTCTGTGCCTAGTTTATTTCACTTAACATAGTGTCCTCCAAGTTTATCCATGTTGTCACAAATAACAGGATTTCCTTTTTATAAGGCTGAATGATATTCCACTGTGTATATACCTCATTTTCTTTATCCATTCATCTGCCAGTGAACAATTAGGTTGATCCCGTCTTGGCTATTGTGAACAGTGCTGCAGTGAATGTGAGAGTGCAGATACCTCTTCGACATACTGATTTCATTTCCTAATATATACTCAATAGTGGGATTGCTGGGTCATATGGTAGTGCTATTTTTAATTTTTTGAGCAACTAGAGAAGCCCAAATTTAAATGACATAGCATATTTACTTATAAAATTGGCAGTGTTTAAAAATAACATTCAGTATGGTCATCAGCAGAGGGAAGAGGGCTCTCTTATTTGCTAGCAAGAGGGTTAATGGGTGCAATCAATTTGGTAATATTTATTTTCTTAAAACATATTATAGCAATACTACTTCTGAATATTTGTCTTAAGAAAATAAATTTATATACAGAATGAATTCACTATATAGCTGTTCTTTGAAGCATTATGTTTATGAAAACTTGATCCTACATATACGAAATAACATAATACATCTATATGTATATATGTTTACACACACTGTGTAAAAGAATATGTATTAGAAATACAGTGATTGGGATTATGGGTGACTTTAAAATATACATTTAAAAATTAAAAGTAATCTTATTTAAACAATTGTAAAAGTTATTGTAAATGGTGAAAAGAGAATTCCAAGGGCAACTTTATCCGAAAAGGGAAGCTATTTCCTCCAAGTTTCCAAAGCGACTCACCTCTAGGAATAAGCATGATCCATCCCAACACTCCTGCTCCTCAGGGCAGATAAACGGCAAGGACTTTTAGATTTCTGTATGTGTGGGAGAAAACCACAAATGGTGCCAAAATCTTAGAACTGTTTGTAACTAAATAATTCAGTTGTTTTACTTGTAGCACTTACTTTAAGCCAGTGATTTAAAAATGCACAGAGTGATTTACATCTAAGAAAGCATATCACTTCATGATTTATGATGAAAAATGGGAAATTTCCTGAAAGTATAACATGAGTGTATTGCTAAATAAATTATGGCACATTCATTGAAGTTATTTAAAACCCAACATCCAAAAACTATTTAAAAATATATGAACATTGTTAGCCTTCTTAGACTTGTTTGATAAAAATTTAAGCCTGTTAAGGATATCCGACTATATTCCTTTGGTAGGTGGAATAATTCTCCTCGAAAGATGTCCACATTCTAATCCCTGGAACCTGTGAAGATATTACCTGACATGACAAAAGGGACTTTGCAGATGTGATTAAGGTGACAGACCTTAAGATGAGATTATTCTGTGTCACCTGGGTGACCTAGAAGATGGAGAAACTTTCCCCACTGTGTTTAGAGAGAGATATTTATGGATTTGAAGGTGGAAGAAGAGGCCACAGGCCAAGGAATGTAACTGAGATTTAGAATCTGGCAGAAAACAGACAAGGAAATGGATTCTCTACTACAGTCTCCACAAGGGAGTACAGACTTACCAACACCCGATTTTAGCCTGTGTTGGACTTCTGACTTACTTAACTGTAAGGTAATATATTTGTGTTGTTATTAAGCCACCATGTTTGTGGTAACATGTTATAGCAACAATAGACAACTAATGCTATTCCTCTCCATGAAAAAGATACATATAGAGAGACAGTGAGAGAGATACTACTCTTAGCTTGGAAAAATAGTCCTTTAGTTTAAGAAGACATGAAGGCAATGAAAAAAAAAGAGGTCATGAATCCTAGAGAAGAACATGGCAAAATTATGAGGGGAAATGGCTGCACCATGCGTCTAGATATATGGGATCAGGAATGGATTTGAAGAAGGTTTGGAAGCAGCAGAAGGCTGCAGACTTGAAGGGACCATGCAGAGAAGAACAAGAAATGTCACCAGGTGATGCTAATTCCTTGCCCCTTCCTTCCTTCATCTAGCACCTTGATATTTTGTAAACTCCTCAAAAACTCATTTAGTCCTAGGAAAGGAGCGAAGAGAGGAACTCTGAAATGACTGAAGTTAAAGATTGAATTTTCTTGTCAAACCAACGAGATGGAAGTTCCAATTTTATGTTGGGTGAAAGAAATTGAGGAAGTTGTATTCTTGCAGAGCTGAGTTTGTGGCCTGACAAGGGAATACCCAAAATTAGATTATCAAATGATACTCGCATGGATCAGAAATCTAACCCTGTATCAAACTTTGCTAATAATCTCAAGTCTATAGATACTAAGAGACATAGACAAAAGTAAAAAGTGGTCTAAGACATCAAGGGTGGTTCCTCAGGCCCTTTCTTACATCAAACATACTCTCTTTGGCCAGAATAATAGACGAGGTCTTTACATGAGCTCATGTGGGATTTTAACACAACAGGTACTATTTAAATTGTGAAACAATACCATTTTATACTCCAGCTATTGTATAGCAAATGTGACATTCTTAAGGGAGCCATGACTCATTTACTTATAGTCAGGAAATGCATTTATTTATTATAAGTAATCCTTTAGTTATGGACATCCTGCTAAGGGCATTCTTTAGATAAGATCTACTTCTTAGGAAGTATCATTAGTCTGAATACTCAAATTTTAGTTGACATGGAGACTATGTAGGTTCATCTATCTTTTTTCTTTACCTTGGGGATGCCCCTACAGTAAAGGAAGTGAAATGATCATTGGCTAGTGGTTTAAATTCCTTTCTCTCACCTGAAAACTTGTAACCACTATGGTGACTATTATTGACACAGCCAAAAGAGGAAAATGGCTTTTCGAAGCTAGTACAGGACAAATTGGAAGACAAAAGATAATGTGCAACACACTTTTAAGTATGGTCCTCAATTTTTAAGATGTATTTAATTTTCATAATGTTATGTTAAAGTTATGATATTGTATAAAGCTTTAGTATCTGTGATAAACTTAAAATCAGGGACAAATCTGGTATTTATCTTGTTGCATAATTGATTTGTAGCTTGCATAATGGATTTTTTAGAGCATAGATTTGAAGTGTCAGATGGAGTAGAAACCTTGCTTGTGGTCTACTCTCCTACAGAGGTGCATGGGGAGGGTGAAATGGAGAAATAGTTCATCACTGTTTTCTGTATCCTAGGATATTACTGTGGCGATTTGGAGAGGGAAAGTGATGGGACCAGAAATAGCAGGGATAGTAAATACCTTGACATGGGCATAGTCTTTTTTAATTCATAGGTGTGAACTCCCTAGAGAGCAACTGAGGTTTCTTAAACAATTTTCTTGACTTTAGAAGAGACCACAGTGATGGATTATCGCCTCCCCATCCCATCTACACACACACACACACACACACACAGACATTCTGAATCCCTCCATTTCTCTAGATTCCAGGAGAAGAGGTGGGTTGAACCTCATGCCAGAGATTCTGCCATGGGTCACAGGGAGAGGAATAGAGCTCTGAAAGCGTCCTAGGTAGAGAAAGTGTTGGGGCCTTTACTTTAGGGCTCCGTCAATAACATCAGTTGCTACTATTGGGCAGGAATATCTCTGAACTCCATGTTCCATCTTTCTTACTGCAGAGGACCAGAGTAGTTTATGTCCAAATTGATAGTACCTACAAGATAATCTAGAAGTGATTTTCCATTCCATAATTTTACACATATATATGTATATAAATATATATACTATTTATTATTTACATTCTATATTTTGCTAGTTTTGAGGATGACAACATTATCTTTGCATGTATTTTAAATGCAAACCTACAGTAATTAAATTACTATTGATGAAAAAGTTTCCATAGGCAAGTCTGACTTTAAGTCCCATTTAATTGCATTGTTTCTACACATTTTGAGTTCTCATTCAGTAACAAAATTACCTATGAACTTCTGGAACATAGCCCATTTGTAGCCTGGAAATGTAAATAAGTCCAAATATAATTATCAGACCCGCTTATTCATAAGTGTCATTCCTCGAACTAATTTACATGTTCATTCTTGTTGGCAGCATGCAACCTTTAATGACCTTGATGCCCGTGTTAGATTGGTCTGTTTTGCCCCAGTGGGCCATGACACCCTGAAATGTTCAGCTTAGAATTAATAATCTACCACTGTAATTAGCAGCCCAGTAGAAATAAAAAGATCACAGCTAAAGTCATAGCTATTTATTTAAGAGCAAATTATTAAGTAGGTGTTCAAGATTGTTTCTGTGCTCTCAGCCTCAGAGAGTGTCCTTGTAAATTGCAAGTTTGCTCTCTCCAACATAAAAAGACTCAGCAGCAGCAATAAATATATTCTTTAGAGGGAAAATATAGGCACTTAATTTGGAAGGTTGGCTTGATCAAAAAGTATTGTCTCAGTTATATGTGAACAAACCACACACACACACACACACACACACACACACAGGCTCACATAAACAAATATATACATAATGGAAACAGGGCTGGGGGTGTTTTTCAATTAATGACTATTCTATTACTGAAGATTCAATAACATATAAATGCACTCTAGGAAAATGCAAGTTTACAGAAATAATTGGTTTATGGATGAATACATACCTGATTCTTTGATTAATAGCTAGGAAGCTGTGAAAAATATGACATTTAAGTACAAATAACTCTATTATTAGCATGAGTGATGGTCAAAGAATGATACTCCCTAGTACAGAAGAGAGACAATCAGACTTAATGCCACATTTAACTGGGACCAGGATGTACGAGATTGTTCTGCTCACAATTAATGTAATTCAAGTGTCTTCTTTTTTGGAGGAGAATGTCCCCTGGAGTGTGAAAGAGGATAGCTAGAACAGGAAATCACATAGCTTAAGTCAGATTTATCAGGCATTTTTTTAAGGTACTGAAGTTTAAGAGAAGTTAGACATTTGAGAATTCTGCTAATCTAATTTTCTCCGGTATTAACCCCAGATATTACTTCTATTCCCTTTGAAGAGCCTGTCTGTTTTCAGACATATATCATGCTTCTTAGATTTCCTTGGTCTCATCAACCTTGTAGTCCTAGCCACAGCTGCCAGACTTTGAGCGGGCCCATGTGGTTCTAGCACTTTTAAGGCTGGAACAGCCAGCCTTATTAACCCAAGTTTGAAAGTTTTTCTTATTTTCAATTTAACAGTACAATAAGAAGAAGAAAGAAATAAATAAAGAAAAAAAACCACTTCAATCTAGAAGTCATATCTTATCTACCTTCAGCCAAGAGAGGACATATATCCAAGATTTAGCCTATGTTCTGTACTGCAAGCTGGGATGAAAACCATATTTTTTTCTGAATTATTTCTCTCAAAACAGAGCTCTTTCATGGTTTATTCTAATATTTTTAAGTAATACTCATGTTTCTTTTTCATTCTACTTTTTTAAAGAAAAGATTCTCAGGACTGATAGAATACTTGATAATTTCTATTTATCAAAAATAACCCACTCTCTAAGCTAGTGGATGGAGAAGCAAATAATAAGAAACACATACATGACAGGTCTTTAAAACCTTTTGCCTAAAAAGACTAAATCTCCCAACAGGATATTATTGCTCAATACAATGAAAGTCTCGCCTGATCCGATTTCACAGAATTATTTTTTTCTGCTCTATTCAAAACCACCTATTGGCCAAGGAATTTCTTATCTTTTGACAGACTAAGCTTTAGAGAATGTACAGTTGATAAAAGAAATTCTAATGGTTAAAGCTGGGAATTAAGTTAGAATTTTCTGGTGTAAATTGGTCATGCAGAGATTTTCTTTATCTCTTGCTCTTTTTGGTTTACTTGTCATATCTGAAAAGTATTGCCCAGCCATGAAATAGGATTACTGATCTTATTACTAGTGAATTCTTTTTAATCCTCCAAATGGGTCTTTTTGCTAGAGATAATAATTTGTGTTCACATTTAATGATGTTTTGCAATTCATCACCTATTTAGTTCTATCTTTTATACTGTTTATGTTTTTTATGGCAAAATCTCTTGGTTTTCAACATAAAAATTGTTACTTTAGGGAAGGGATTATATTTATCATATACTTCAATTATATTTCCTTAAGAGTCTGAGAAAAAAAAATATTGTATAGATTGGGTTATTTAATACTTATGGAATTGGACAGACCCATTGGGAATATGTTGTATCACTTGATATGTCTGTCATTCTCCAAGCTTCCACATGTTGGAGAGTGAGCAATCCTGTCATACTTTCATTAATTCACCACGATTTATTCCTACTTGTATCTTTTGCCCAAATTTCCTTGGCAGTCACTCAAAGGTCTCTTGATTTAGATCTGGTACTTTTGACATTGGGAAAAGTTTTCATTTCCTTCAAACAAAACTTCAGAATCAAGGAAGCTGCAGTGAAGCTATTCCTCTAAAGAAAAGGCACCTCTGCGACTCAAATCAACCCCATTTCTGCAGCCGTTTGCCAGAAGGAGAGTAGTGATATATACTGGAAAGGATTCCTGAAGCGAATTGTAAAAGAAAACTAAACAAAAGGAGATAACACATTTTGTTGTTTGTGTGTTGATATTTTAAGAACAGAGCTGAATTAATCATATCCCACATTTGATAGCACACTATTAAAATTGATCTTTTCAATGCTCCTCTCTTATTTATTTATTTATCCACACTCCCATACTTATGCAAAGTCACCTAGTCTGTGTTTGATGAAAGCCCTAGGATATGTAGGAATTCTTGAAAAATATATTGTTATTTAGCATATACTTTTATTTTTCCTATGTATTACTATGTTATAAGTCAATGTCATTTTTCACTATTTTTATCAACACTCTGTTTTAAAGATCTATCTACCTTGACGGATCATTACTTAGAACCACCACGGAGGTCCATATATTAATATTATGGCATTATATAGTATGCAGCCAGCACATTTTACTTATCTGTTCCCTGAATAATGGCCTTCTAGGCTGCTCCAAACTCCTTGGTACCACAAACAATATGCTGTATCATTTTTACATATAGATTTTTTTTTCATGTCTGTAGACATGTATCCAAGAGTGGTATTATTGGATCATATCATGTAAGTATTCATACATTTATTGACACTGTATACTCCAGAATAACTGCAAAGTTACCTTTCCACTGAATGTGGAGAAAGATTTTCATTCACTCATGTTTCTCTAATACTTGGTATATTGGTTATTGATTTCTATGTAAGAAATTACCTCAAAACTTTGTGACTTAAAACAACATTTATTATTTCACAGTATCTGTGGGTCAGGAATCAGAGTGTGGCTTAGGTCAAAAGTTGCAGCAGGGGCTGTGGTCTCATTTGGAGGCTCAGCTGGGGGAGGATTCATTTCAAGTTCATTCATGTGGTTGTTGGTCAGATTTGGTTCTTTGTGGGCCGTTGGCCTGACGGCCTCAATTTCTTCCTGTCTGGCTGTCGGCTGGAGGCCTTCCTCAGTTCCTTGCCGCATACACTGCTCTATCAGGCAGCTCACCACAGAGTTGGCTTCCTTCAGAGCAAAAGGTTGAGAGAGTGAGAGAGGGAGCAAATGAGACAAGCCACACTCTTTATAGTCTAATATTTCTAGTGGCATTCTCTCGTTTTTGCCATATTATATTTGTTAGAGCAAATCAGTAGGTCCAGACTCTCCTTTCTCTGCCCCAGTTGAATCATTAGGAGGCAATCATGCATAGCATTTAGAGAAGTGCTTTCTGGAATTAGACAGCACTGCATCTGGATCCTCGTTCTGCCTCTGCCTCGTTAAGTGATCCCAGTCAAGTTTACTTACTTGCCTAAAGCTCGGTTTTCTCATTAGTAAAATGTGGGTAATACCAGTGTCTATGAAGTAAATTATTTCAAAAATTTAACAAAAGAAACATAAGAAAGGCTTAGCATGATCTATTTAACACGCAGGAATTTCTCAACCAGTACTTCCCAATATTATTTTAATTAAAGTATGTCTTTTGTAATGAGGTTTATATTGAGAGTACAATGGCAAAAATATTATTAGGGTGCATATCCTGCAAAAATGAAAAGGAATGGAAATGAGATGACAGGGAAATTGAGGAGACTATCTGACAGAATTCAGAAAGTCACGAAAGAATCTGAGACGTCTGGAGTATGGTCAGAATAGATTTTTTGCTTTGGGATTTGAATATTTTTAAATGTATGCCTTGGAGAATAAGAACACTAGATGGATATGTATTGTTTTGGAAGGTGAAAATGAAATGTGAGCTTCAGTTAGAGAAAAGTGTGAGTCAAAAGTATGAAATAAGCTTGATTTCAAGAAGTTAAAAATTGGCAGAAATAATCAATTATTATGGGCAATACCATGTTAATTCTTAGTTATTTGGAATTATTCTGCTTATTCAAACATCTCTAACACTAGAAAAAATAGATATGAGTGAGCAAATCAATTTTTCTGCTGTCCATAGTAAAGGAGTCAAGGAGGCTGCAGTTCAGCATGAGGACAAGGATGGTGAAATAACATAGCAGTCAAAGTACTTCACACCTGTGTTTTAGAAGCAGTCAGAACCTGGTGCCAGAAGCCAACAGGGCTACCTTGACAAGGGATCTCTCCACATATACTATGTTCACAGTGTCCGATCAGTCAAGTCTCGTCAAATGTCTGCCTTCAGTGGTAGTGCTGGCAGATTGGTGTTTTACTGCTATGCATTATTCATCGCAACATAAAGGATAAACTCAGCTCTGTTAACCAGCGCCTGAGGGCCCTGAGAGTCAGAGGGGAATATGTGGTTTTGGAATGGTGTTTCTTTATGGGAATAGAAAAAGCAGACTAGCCATAAGCACTTACCACTATAATTCAGTTAGTAAAATATGTGTAATCAGAGTACTACTCAGAGGTTACTTCTTATGGTTTCTAGAAAAAATTCCAGAAAAATTCCTAGAAAAGAACAGAGCAAAAAAAAAAAAAAAAAAACAAAAAAAATAAAAAAAAAACAAAACACAAAAAAAAAAAAAAAAACACCAAAAAAAAAAAAAAAAAGAACAGAGCAGACACAATTGTGTCTAAAACTAATTAGACAAAATTAGTTTTTACTTCATTTCTATGCAAGATTTACGCAAATAAATTCTATTTCTGGACAAAGAATATTCAGTTGATCAGCTTGGTAAGTAGATGAGGAAATATATGAAAAATGCAGAACTATGGCAAGAAAATTCAAAACATCCTGTTTCAAATTTCAGCTTTTGATGGGCAGTGAATTGTATGTTAAGATAGTTAACACTTCTCAGAACTTATGAAAATAAGTTTATATAGCGAAAATGACTTAGGTTATTAACACATACCTGTGCCTTAGTCATTTTGGGCTGCTATAAAAAATGTCATAGACTGGGTGGCTGGGAAATAACAGAAATTTCACAGATAGTCACCTTTTCACTGTAACCTCACATGGCAGAGGGGCAAGGGATCTCTCTGGGCCTCTTTTATAAAGACACTAATCCATTCATGAGGGTTCTGTCCTCATGATTTAATCATCTCCTAATGCCTAAACACCTTCTGATACTGTGCCCTTGGGGGTTAGGTTTTCAACATATGAATTCTGTGGGGACCCAAACAGTCAAACCACAGCAACCTGTAAACATACACACACATACAGACACATATGTGTCCTTGTGGACATGGTGGTGGGGGAGAGAAAGAATGGAAAGAAATGAGGGATGTTGATTTATTTTAACTGTAAAAATCTAACTCCCAGTTAAAACTGTAATATAAACCAACATTTACCAAAATTTTTAAAATAGTAGTTCAATAACTACCCTTTTTCTGTTTGTAAGTTAAATATATTTACATATAATGGAGTTGCTAAAGTTTATATTTTTCTTTATTGTAAAAGTAATACATGCCCATTGAAAGAAACTTAGAAATTACAAATAAGCAAAAGAAAGAGAAGACATCATCCAAAGATAACTACTATTAATATTTTAATGTATACTCTTAGTCTTTTCTCTGTATCAATATGAGTTTATATTGTTTTGGACATATTTTTATAATATTATTAAAAACACAAAACTAAGTGAGTTCATATCAGTTCATGTATTTTTTGTGATATTTTAAAAAACACAGTAATAAATCATAATCATTTCCCATTTCATCATTCATTTTCAATATTTTAAATAGCTTTATAATTCACTATTTAAGATGAACATTTTTATACACATACCTCTGAACATATCCATAATTATATCTTCAGAATAAAATATAGAAATTGAAGAACTAGGTTAAAGGGTTTTAAAATTCTGAGGCATTTAGTGTATATTGTAAAACTGTTTCCAAAAAGGCAATTCTACTTTGACCTCCACAGAAAGTGTTTGAAAGTGTTTTATTTCACTTCTACCATTAAGGAATTTAATTACTCTGTTAATACTTAATATTTTGATTTTAATGCTATTTTATTATAGTTTTATTCATGTTTCATTCATCATTTATCAAAGTGAACATTATATAAATTTATTAATCATAAATGTTTGGCTTTTTACATATTTTTATTCTTTAATTTTTGGCCACTTTTTATTAGGGGTTATCTTATTTTTATTTTTTTGAATTTGTAAATAAATCTATTTAACTGACTTTATCTCATTATCGTATGTTGCAAATTGTTACTATAGGCTGTAGTTTGCCTTTAATTTTTTTTTTTTTTACAAATTTATTGGTATAAGAAAGTTTTTAATGTGGCCAAATTGACCAAGATTTACCTTTATGACTTTATTTTATTAGTATCTTTCATCCTAAAATAGTTATTATTTTTAGTACTTAGTTTACTTCATTTTTTTTTTACATTGAAATATCTATCTGGATTTTATTATTTCATGGTTTATGGATTGAGGAAAAGATGAATGGTTGGTTGTTGAGCATCTTTTCCTTAGTAATTGAAAATATCATTTTTATCATTAACAGTAATATCTATCATCTTTGGATTTTTCTATCCTGTTCTGTTGATCTGATTATTCTTCCTGTGGCAGTTTCACACAGTTTTAATTATGTCAGGTTTATAATACATTTTGGAATCTGAAGGTGACAGCTCCCTGCTGCACTTATCAGAGTCTTACCATCCTTCAGGTCTCAGCTTTTTAAAAAGGCCATGACATCCATGAGGCTTCCCTGCCCCCTCCCAGCCTCTCTGGATTAGGTCTCCATGTTATTCTCTCCGGTAAGTCCCCAGTTAATCTCATGAACTCTGGGGGCAGAAGGGATTCAAATTCTGATCTACCGTTATTAGCCTTGTGACCCTGGGCAAGTTAACTTCTCTGTATTTTAGTTTCCCTGTTATTAAAATATGGATAAAAATACCTATTTCCCAAGGTGATTGTGGGGACTAAATGAGTTTATATATATACGTGTATAAATTATATATATTATATACACACATATATATGAAGAACTTACAACAGTACTTGGCACATATAAATACTTGCTGTTTTAGACATTATTATTTTCATTATTTCTTTTATAATATATAATTTAGTTTACATAACTATACACTTGTGGGAATGCTTGTTCCATATCTAGTTTGCCCCACTGGACTACAAGCTTTATGAGAGCAGGGTCTGGGTTTATTCATCACCATATACCAGTCCCTGGCACATGAATGTGGATATATTTGTTGAATGAATGATGATTTATTGCTCCATTTCTCTATGTTCTTATTTCTTCATACTTTTTATATTCTTGTAAACTTTGATAAAGCCTTTCAAGAGACATTTCTCTTTCATTTAATAGGCAAAAATTAAGGCTCTGACAATTTTATCTCTGTTTTAACGATACAGTTTAATATCTTCATCCACTATTTTCCTCAAGCACTTTCACCAGACACCCAGTTTTATGGTGCAGGGATTGGTTTAATACAATGAAGTGATTTTTATCACACGATCTCTTGCTGTGACAAATTTTTCTCTTTCTTATTGGTCCGCATCTTGAATTCTTTTAATCTTTACAGCAGATATTGGCTGAATGGGATGGGGAAGAGACGATTTCTCACTGTTGACAAGATTCAACACCAAACCCTGCAAAACGCTTTGACTTCCAGTGGTGGGGCTTCCCTCCCATTGCCTTCTGGCATCCTCCTGCCACCAGGGTGCTTTGGTCATACTGTTAGACATGTCTGCATTATTTAATCTTTTTTAGCACATACAATATTGGTGACACTTTCAGCCTCTGGGAACGCCTATGATACATGCTCGCCACAGTGCACTCTGCGAAACATTCGGTTGAGCAAATGAAAAATAGCACATGGGACAGTGATCCTGCTAGAGGACTTTTTCATAGTTTATTGTGGATGACAGCAAGTAGAAGAAATCCCAGCACTGCTGTAAGGGCATGCCCCCTGTTAGATTGAAATAGAGTACTGTCCCTGTGAATGTGGGTGCTCCCACAGCAGACTTGGAGAGGAAATTGTCAGCAGAGGGGCAATTCCCTGCCTCAGCTTCCTCTGGCTGTAGCTCCCTCCCCACTGCTCGTCAGCTATCGACCTGCTGCACTGACCAAGTGAAAACACACTAAACAAAGCTCGTCCCTTCTCCCTTCTTCTGGGCCTAAAGGATTTACTGTGAACTCAAACAAACTCTGATGGAAACTATGGGACCAAAAAACTTTATTCTGCAAAGATGAACAAATGGAGGAAAACAGAAGCTGGAGAAGATTTAGCAATTCAAAAAAAAAAAAAGTCCATTTGAGTCAGTGTCTTCCTACAAATCAGAGTTTCTATGAGAAATACAGTGCAACTATGGAAAATGTTGCATTTGCATTGCCAATGATTGCTGAGAGAACTTAATGTCTATGAAAGCAGAGAAAGCCATCAGGATAAAAAAAAAAAGAGAAGGATCCAGAAAGGTTACTTGGACCCTACAAGCTGCCCTTGGGGTGAGTTTATTCCCTTTGTGTAGGCCATGATAATAATTTCCAGTCAGTGTGAGACACTTAAATGGCAAATCCTTGCATTTACTGCCCCCTTCTTCATCCCAATCTATCTGCTGTAATCCCTCTTCCCATTTAATGCAAAGACGACCTTTCGTCTTCAAAATGAGAATCACAACCTTCGCTCATTTCCAATAGCATTAGCATCCCAGATACAGATGCTGAGTGGGAGGGTCCGACTTAACTCACCTGGGGAAGGATTCACATTATATGCACGCCACAGAACTAACAATGCCACTAAATTAGTTTCCTAGAGATGGTATAACAAGGTACCACAAATTGGGTAGTTTAAAGGAACAGAAATTAATTTTCTCAGTTCTTGATGCTAAAAGTCTGAAATCAAGGTATCGGCAGAACCATGACCCTTCTGAAGGCTTTAGGGAAGGAGGCTTTCTTGCCTCTGCCGTGTCTGGTGGTTGCTGGCAATCCTGATATTCCTTGGCTCGCAGACACATCACTCTAATGTCTGCCTTGGTTGTCACATGGTATTCTCCCTGTGTCTGTGTACTCTGTGTCTTCATGTGGCATTCTCTCTGTGTGTCTGTGTCCAAATTTCTTATAAAGATATGAGTCTACCCTTATCTAGTGTGACATCATCTTAATTCAATTACATCTTCAAGGAACTTATTTCTAGTCTTTTTGAAAGAAACAGTTCTTTTTTATTATTGAATTTTTTAAAATTACCAGATAAAATGGTATATATGTGTGGTGTACAGCACGGTGCTTTGATATATGTATACATTGCAGAGTGCCTAAAGTAAACCAACTAACATATACATTACCTCACATATTGTTTTGTGTTCATGGTGAGAACCCTTGAAATCTACTCTCAATGATTTTCAAGTATGGGATTTACTGTTTTTAACTACAGTCAATGTGATGTACAATACATTTCTTGGACTTATTCCTCCTATCTAAATGAAATTTTGTGTCCTTTGAACAATATTTCCTAAATCTCCTGAATCCCAGCCTCTGGTAGCTACCATCTTACTCTCTGTTTCTGTGAGTTAGACTTTTTTAGATTGCACATATAAGTGAGAGTATACAGTATTTTCTTTCTGGGTCTGGCTTCTTTCACTTAGCATAATGTCCTCCAGGTTTATCCATGTTTTGCAAATGACAGAATTTCCTTTGTTTTTTTAAGGCTGAATAGTATTCCACTGTGTTTCTAGTCCACATTTTCTTTATCCATTCATCCTTTGACGGACATTTAGGTTGCTTTCACACCTTGGTTATTGTGAATAATGCTGCAGTGAATACGGAGGTGCAGATATCTCTTTGACATACTGATTTCATATCCTTTGAATATACCCTATATTGGTATTGCTGGATCACGTTTGAGGAACCTCCATACAGTTTGCATGATGGCTGCTCTAGTTTGCGTTCCCACCAGCACTGTACAAGAATTCTGGGCGACATGATTCTACCCCCTGTGATCATCCAGCAACTGCATGTCAGGTAGTTATCTGACAAAGCATTTTCTGGATCACCAGCTTCTGTTCTGCTAGGTCCAGCAGGATATTTATCACTCCGAAATATTACCTAAACACACCTTGCCACAATGCATTTCTAAACTATGTCATTTAAAATATTCTCCAAACTCTCTCAGATTTGCCAGGTTCTAAGTCACTACCAAACCACTAAAACCACTGGTTTTGGTGAAGGCTTACTAAATATTTTGGGTAGTGAGTAGTAGTCAAATTTCTACTTCTGTCTTTTATGAATCTCAGTGTTGCCAGTGGTTGGGTTCCTAGAGGCTTGATGATGAATCCAAATGCAGTGACCACTGTAGTTTGCATGATATGCAATGTGATTTATTCTTGGACCTGCTAAGCCTCAACCCAGCACAGGTAGTAACCTCTGGGACACAATTATTTCCAGTACTTTTTGTAGAAGATTACCTCCTAACATAAAGGGTGAGTATTTTGACAGAAGACAAACATGCACTTAAATATCTATTAATATCTATCCAATGGATGCAGTAGGGTTAGCTTTTTGAATTGATTAGAAAGGATTCATTTTTTTTAACTGGAGAATGTCTATGTCAATAGCCATGTGCCAGTAAATGTCAGAGTTCTCTTTAATCTTGGAAATTCTCTTGATAAGCTCGTGGACAAAAATTAAGATCAACTTCCTCTGGGCAATAAAAAATTAGCTATTTTATGATGTACTGCTATAGAATAGGTGAAATGCCCTGAGGATGTTAACTATTCTCAGGACTGAGAAACTAGTGTACCATTAGTTTGCATTACACCGGTTCATTGTGTTGTTACTGAAACAAAGTTCCTGTCACCTAGCTCTAGTCAGACAATATATTTGCTTTTAGGCCTGCCTTATAGGTTCTGCTCACTGCAAATTCATGCATCTGCTAAGGAATAAAGTTAATTAAAATAAGCCAAGCACTACCATTTTGCATCTTGGTCTTCATGGTCAATGCTAATCCAAAATTTGGTGGGAATTCTTCCTCATCAAACTCCCAAAGTTCTTATGGGTTGGGATAATATCCTCTTATAGATTCCCCTGCAGGATAATTTCAGTTGTCTGGAAATTCCATAGGTACAATTCCCCAAGGTGCTAGTGCCTCAGTGTCTGAGATAATGGGAGAATGGCAAAGTGTCCTGAAATATAGCAGAGTGTTGTTAAAAGACAATTTTCAACAAAGGGTAAAATCATGATTCTCATATGGATGTAAAAATGGACGTAAATTAAAGTTTTTATTTAATCATACTTAGGGAAGGGATCAGGCAGATGCTAAAACTAGTTTAAAATAGAATCCAAAAACCAGACAAATGTATAGATTAGAAATGTGAAATTAGAGACAAAACTAGGTTTTCTATTAGGGAACATTATGAAAATGAACAAATGGAGGAAAACAGAGAGTCGAAAAGATTTAGCATCAAAAAGGAATGCCCATCTGAGTCAGCATCAATTGAATCCCCATTAGACAGAATTTACGTGTATATAGACACAAATTATTTTGCATTTCTAACAGTTATTCTCAATTTAGAGTTGTAAAATAGCTTTTACAAAATCAGAATCAGATAACCCAGAGAGATCCTCTGGAATCTAAAGTATGTGTAGTTCTCCACTGAGGCTCATATTTTCTCCCACAGTGGCAATGTCCAGTGAAGACCAGGTTTAGAAGTTTTTCTGTTGCTTTTGGTATATCAGTTTCTAATATTACAAAAAAAAAATCCCCTATATTGATATGGAAGAAAGTTATGGAAGATGAGGGAGATGTATTTATATCTTTGGGATGTACAATGAAAAGAAGGAAGGATGGAGAAAGAGAAAGAAGAATGTGTTAGAAAACCAAGAGGGACCAGCTGCACTTAGCTTCGGATGCTAGACTCTCAAGGACCAGACCAAACTATCACAGTGCATAGACCAGTCAAAACCCACAGGTGAGTAAATATCTCAAAGCTCCTCTCTACATAGTGAGGCTTTGTAAATTTCTCCAAGCATCCAGATGTCTTCCTGGGAAGAAGGAAGAAAGGAGAACCCTCTACAAGGAAGAAAAGCAGCCCTGATAGGAAGATTAAATTTTGTTTTGAGTAGTTTCTTCAATGTGACTAAGATAAAGTATACATAGTAAACTAAAAAGTAAATTTTTAAAAAACTACCAAGTTTAAGGTATTTCTTTTATCATCATCAGGAGTGGGGACTCAAGAGCAAAATAAAATCAATTGTAAATGAGATGCCATTTTAAGAAATACATTTGAGACATGATGTTTACATTTTGATCTGCCCGTTTTATACCCCAGAGACACATAAGTATATCTTCCAAATTTTTTTTTCACATCAGCAATTACTTAAAAGTTGTCAACAATGGATGTTTTTTCCTCTTCAGTATGTTGGAATTGATCTGTTGGTGATTTTATTGGGACTACAGTGGTTAGAGACTAAAATATTCTGTAATTTTATATACATCTCTTTATTACTGTTAATTTTTTATATCTTTATTTTATTACTGAACATCATTTCATACACACTTATTGGTTTCAATATTTTTCCAATGATGCTAAAATGAATATTCAAGGTAGATAGTCACATTTGCAAATAAAGATGCTTTCTATCTTTTTGTCAATACATGTGCTGGTTATGAAATTCCAGAATAACATTGGGTAATACTGTTGTATTTAGGTCAATTTCTTTGTTTTTTTTGTTTTTTTTTTTTTTTTTTTGAACTTTGATGGAAAAAGTCATGGGTTTTACCTTTAAGTATAATAGTTGTTTTTTGATATTCATATTATTCATCATATCATAGATGTATCCTTTGACTTATATAAAGCTATAAAAATCAGAAGCAAATGTTTAATTTTTCTCCTTGACTTATTAAAGTAATGAGTTATATTGATAGTGTTCATGATATTGAACCATTCATTCTTCTGAAACAAAACCCCTTTGGTCAAAGTGTGTTATTCTTTAATAGAGTGCTGTATGCTATCTGCTATTTTTATTTTGATTTCTTTGTCATTATTTATGTTTTATTACATTGAGGCCAGCAAATACAAACTGTAATTTCTATACTTTGGAATGTATTGAAGTTTGCTTTATGGCTGAGAATGTGAACTATTTTTGTAAATATTCCATTGACATTTGAATAGAGTATGAAAGTGATATGTGGAGAGAATCTAATTTAATGTGTATATATATATATATATATATATATATATATATGTTAAATTTAGTCATAGTGCTAGTACAGGCATCTAATTCTTTATTTTTGTTCTTCTTAATTTGTCAAAGGCCAAGAGTTGTATGTCAGTGCTTTTTTTATGATGATGGCTTTGTCAGTTTCCTTTTGAATACTCACACATTTACTGAACTTCTATTATACCTCTTCTTTTTCCTATCCAATTTTGCATGCTGTTTATATTCATTTATGTCTACCTTTCTTATATTTTTCTTTACCTAACTGTACCTGAGACATTGCTGTGCCCACATTAGGTACTCGATAGATACGCATTGATTGATTTTTATCATATTCTCCAAGAAACATTCTGGACAGAAGTCAGTTCAACTGATTTCAAGTTTAGTATTTCAACCATTACAGGATTATTCATATGATTTATGCCTCACCTTATTATCAAAGATAATTTACCTATTCCAATAAGGCACCTTTTATTTGAACTGTCAAAAATAAAATTAGATCAAATTGAAATAAATTTAAAAGTTTATCATGCATAAAAAAGAACATTTCGCCAACTGCAAGACCTCAAACTGAAAATGGGAAGAAGCCCCACTCATAGCAGTTACAGCACCACTTATAAAACATAAAGGAGGAAGGATTTTGACCTCTTTCGTGACTGGCTGTTATACATTAACATTCTTTGTAAGGCAAGCAGAGCTGTTTAAGCTGATTTGTCTACAACTGGTTTAATTTCCTTGAATCATTCTAGCAAGGATGTAAGCTTGTAGTTTGTGTTTCCTTTGTGATTAGAGCTAGCATTTCAGGGAAATCAAGATAACTTAAGTTCCGGCTACATGGCTATGTGCTGTTGGCCTTGGGGTATATTTAAACAGTGGTCTCTATTTTTATTTTTCTTTAATACCAGTTAGACAAGCTTTAGTTACTAATTAACTAGTAGAATCTTAAGAAAATGTTTTTAAAAAAGATGGTTCCTCATAAATTATTTTTGTATTTGAAATGGATTCTGCAAAAATTTGCAGGAATTTCTATAGGGCCTCTGAAAAGTAAAGCACACTAATAATGCTAAAAGAATTCACCATCAGCTTTGTGCATTTAGCTAACATTTACCCTTCCTTCAGCATTGGTATTTTTTCCCAGAAATTGTATTTTGCACAACCTAGTGTGAATGATAAGTTCCTGAGTGGAGTTAGAGTTAAAAATAACTCCCTGTTAACTGTTAATAAGTATTAGTGTGGCAGAGGCCCAAAGCTATAGTGACCTAACTCAAACAGACTCAAAGGGAGCTTGCTAAAGGGCATAAGGCATTAGAATCTTTTCACACTTCCTCTTTCTTGTGTCTTAATCAGGAATTAGTATAAAGCATTGCCCTTTCTCTGAGGCTGAGTGGCTTTGTGTGCATTGTGAATCTCCTAGTTTTACCAGTCAAAAGCTTTTATTCGATAGCGGCTCTTTTCTCACATTCTGCATTTGTCCTTATCACCAAGAGAAAGTCTTCATGATTAAAGTTTTGCTTGTGGCTAGTTACAACTACTGAGATAGATAAGGGGAAGGCAGAGAATGCTTGTTTATCCGTTATATAAAAATCTATGTAACACGGAAGTTTTTGTATATATGCTGGTCAGTGGAAGAGAAATAGAAAAGACTCAAACTATTATATGGTTGAAGAAATTGTAAATTGCCCAACTGCTGGTGGTATAGATCAGAGGGTATATTTTTAAGGCCCTCGCAAGTCTTGAGATAGAAAGCAAAATGATGGGAAGAGATTGGAGAATATATGGTAGTGTTAGGTAGGGTTGTTTCAGGAATTGCCTCAAATCAGGGATGAGTGCTCCTTCCAGATAGGACTGTATTTTGATTATCTAATTAAAATCAGTTTTAGAACCCCAAGAGAAATGGCAGTGGTCAGAAGTTTTCATATGCCTTTTTATTCTCCAGTTAATGCAATTCCCAGACGACCTGGATGTTACCGACACTACTGTTCAGACCTACAGGTGGAGGACTTTGATCCTGTTAAAGGTTCCTGTGTTCTAACTGCAGTTTCTTCCTTGGTAATTGGGGTGAGAGAGAACAGAGGTGCCATAAACTGCGGGGCTCTGAGCTGCAAGACCTGACAGGACAGACAGTGGGGCGAAGCTAAAATCTGTCTCTATCTTTTCAGGGTTTAGCTTCATTATAATTGGGGGATAAAGTTCTTGCCAGGCAGTCTTGCTAAATCTTTTTATTTTTTAAGTTTTTACAGAAAAAATTTATTTAATAATTTCAACAGGAGTATTGCATTTTTTTGTAAAATTTCAAATAATACTGTTTCCCTTTTTCCACCAATGGGAAGTAGTGTTATAATAGATTATACATAATTAAACACACACGCATATACATGCACAAATATACTTTTAAACAAAAAAATGTATCATGCCATATGCATTCTTCTGCAAATTGCTTTTGCTTCTGCTTTGCAATATGTCTTGGACATCCATCTATCTCAATATTCATTGTTTTTGACTTCTTTCTTTTTTAGGGGGTACAAGAGTTTTTTGTTACATGGATGAATTATATAATGCTAAAGTCAGGGCTTTTAATGTACCTGTCATCAGAAGAGTGTACATTGTCCCTGACGGATGGATTTTTATCCCTCACCTTCCCCCACCTTCCCGCTTCTTAGTTTTCAGTGTCCGTTACAACACTTTATGAGCATATATATTCCTCATTTAGCTTACACTTAAAAGTGAGAACATGTGGTATTTGTTTTTCCATTCCTGAGATACTTCACTAAATCTTAAACAAAGTGACAAGCTTCTTCTCCCTCCATAGGTTAGGGAGATACACATTTCACAGATACAGGCAGCAGTATCCCAAAATGAGAGTATGGGATTTGCCCATGCTGTTGATTCTTCTCCTACAAATAGGGGACTATCATCATAAGAATGGGTATCATGTTATTTATGACATGCTGCACTTGGGAACAAGGGTCACAAATGTAGTAATAGTCTTTTATTATCAAGAGAGTGACAAATCCAACATGGCTGACACCAGAAGAATTTCATGCCTCTAGGGAGAATTTTCCTGAAGATTCACCAAACTGAATCTCATGTAGAAATTACATAGGAATGTTGGCTTTTTTGAGTGAGAAATTGAGGCAAGAAATATTCTGCCCCTATAAGTCCAGGAAGAATCACGAAGTTAATAAAATTTATGTCCTTTTAATTAGATGAGTTTCTAACTTTTGTATATTATACTGGAGTCTAAAGGAACATGATTAGAGGGAGAAGGTTGAGCCAGTTAAATATCTACCTGGAATGGATAGTACTTTTGAAACCCATTGTTTCGATATGCATAGTTCATATATAGCAACTGAATAAAAATATCACTACAAAATAACAAATAAAAGATAGTTTTTAAAAAGCATGATACAGAATCAAGAGCCTTAGTAGATGCCAGGAAGACAAGAATTTTGAAAGAAAAAAATTAAAAATAAAATTTTATATATTTGCTATTTATCTAAAGCTAGTTGTGCTTTGTGTTAGTTTTTTTTTCTTCTGCATAATATAGTCATCCCTTAGTATCTGTGAAGGATTGGTTCCAGGAATCCTCGTACATATCAAACTCTGTGGATGCTCAAGTCCCTGATATAAAATGTTGTAGTATTTGCATATAACCTATGCACATTCTTCTGTATACTTTAAATCATCTCTAGATTACTTACAATGCCAAATACAATGCAAATGCTATGTAAGTAGCTGTTAGACTGTATTGTTTAGGGTATAACGAAAAGAAAAAGTCTACATGTCCAGTACAGATGCAGCCATCCATTTTTTTAAAAAGTATTTTTGATTCACAACTGGCCGAATCCATGGATGCAAAACCACAGTTAAAAATGGCCAACTGTATATTTATTTTATTATTTAAAGTTTGAAACATTATTGTTCAAAATTTGAGTAATACAAAAAAAGTATAAATTAGATGATTAACTTTATAATCCCTCCATAACCAAGAAGCAAATATGATTAACATTTGATATGTTCTCTTCCAGTATACTTTTCTATGTAATACATAATTTTAAATTCAGGTATGTTTTACCTCCCATAAATTGTAGCATGGACATTTTCCCTTGTTGTTATTTATCATTTATAAAAATTATTTTGCATTTCCAATATTAACACAGGATCTTTTAAACAAAGTGTCCTCAAAAAGCATCATAATCCAATTTAGTGTAAGGGCCCAGTAGACTATTGCAAAAGAGGTACCGAATAAATGTGACTGCCATTCACCCTCAGGTCTATAACTCTTAGTGGGGTGCCAAGCATGCAAAAGACAGTCAATAAATAGTCATTAGATTTAAAGTAGTTCAGGGTAGCAGGAGAGGCCTGGTTTTTTCGAATAGTATCCGACTGATGACACATCTTTAAAAAATGACAAATGACCTTGTTCAGCTCTTAAATATGGTGTAATTCTTTTAAAACAGTTGTGTCTGGTATTTATGCTATTGTATTAGGCTAAATGTATCAGAACAGGATTTTAAGTGTTAGGAAACATGATTTGACTGGTAGTATGTCTAAGCTGTGTTACAATGGATTATTTCTCTGGGAATACCAAGTCATCTTTAAAACCCAGTTAGTGTTACCAGTAGGTAGTAGAGCACTAGTCCATCTTATTCAATTCATACAATATTTGTGGTAAGGTATAATGAGGTAAATCTTTCTGAAGAAAAATCTCCTTTGATGCTAGGGTGGACACCCCTAGGGAGGAAAGACTCCACTAGTGGACTAAACTTGATGAAGCATTCATTTCACCTGGGGGGCTTAGTAACAATGGAAATTCCAGGGTCCCATTTCCAAAGGTTCTGAGTTAGTCACTCTTCTTTTTTTTATATTACTCTATTTTATTTTAAAAAATTAATTATTTAATTAATTTCAGAATATTACAGGGGTACAAATGTTTTGGTTACATAAACTGCTTTTGTACCATTTGAGTCAAAGTTATAAATGTGCCCATCTCCCAGATAGTGTGCATTATACCTATTAGGCATGAATTTACCCATTCTCTTCTCTCCCCTCCCACCTGCTTGATTCCCAATGAATGTTACTTCCATATATGCACATAAGTGTGGATCAATTAGTTCCAATTTAATGGTGAGTACATGTGGTGTTTGTTTTTCCACTGTTGTGAAACTTCACTTAGAATGGTCTCCAGTTCCATCCAGGTTAATACAAGTGTATTAGTTCACCATTGTCTTTTTATGTCTGAGTAGTAATCCATGGTATACATATACCACTTTTTATCAATCCACTCATGTATTGATGGGCACTTGGATTGTTTCGACATCTTTGCAATTGTGAATTGTACTGCTATAAACATTTGAGTACAGGTGTTTTTTTTATAGAATGTTTTTTTTTTTCCTTTTTAATACCCAGTAGTAGGATTGCTGGATCAAATGGTAGTTTTACTTTTGGTTCTTTGAGGTATTTCCATAGTATTTTCCACAGGGGTTGTACTAGTTTGCAGTCCCACCAACAGTGTATGAGTGTTCCTATCTCCACACATCTACGCCAACATTTGCTGTTTGGGGACTTTTTGATAAAAGGCATTCTCACCGGAATTAAGTGATATCTCATTGTGGTTTTGATTTGCATTTCCCAGATGATTAGAGATATTGAGCATTTTTTCATACGTTTCTTGGCCATTAGTCTATTTCTTTTGAAAAGTTTCTATTGATGTCTTTTGTCCACTATTTTTTTTTTTTTTTGAGACAGAGTCTCACTGTGTTGCCGGGGCTAGAGTGCCGTGGCGTCATCCTAGCTCACAGCAACCTCAAACTCCTGGGCTCAAGCAATCCTTCTACCTCAGCCTCCCGAGTAGCTGGGACTACAGGCATGCGCCACCATGCCCGGCTAATTTTTTCTTTTTAATGGGTTCGTTTGATTTTTTTCTTGCTGATTTTCCTGAGTTCTATATAGATCCCAGTTATCAGTCCTTTATCAGATGTATAGCATGCAAATATTTTCTCCAATTCTGTTGTCTATTCGCTCTAATTATTGTTTCCTTGCCTGTGCAGAAGCTTTTTAATTTGATCAGGTCCCATTTATTTATTTTTGTTGTTGCTGTGATTGCCTTTGGGGTCTTCTTCATAAATTCTTTGCCTAGGCTGATGTCTGTAAGAGTTTTTCCAACATTCTTCTATAATTCTTGTAATTTCATGCCTTAGGTTTAAATCTATTATCTATGGTGAGTTGATTTTTGTGAGTGGTGAGAGGTGTGGATTCTGTTTCAGTCTTCTACATGTGGCTATCCAATTTTCCCAGCACCATTTATTGAAAAGGGATTCTTTTCCCCAGTGAATGTTTTAGTCTGTTTTGTCAAAGATCAGATTCTGATATGAGGATGGTTGTTTATCTGGCTTCTCTGTTGTGATTCATTGGTCTATATCTCTGCTCTTGTGCCACTACCATGCTGTTTTGGTTATTATGGCCTTGTAGTGTAGCTTGAAGTTTGATAAATTGATGCCTCCTGATTTATTCTTTTTGTTTAAAGTTATTTTAGTTATACAGAGTCTTCTCTGGTTCCATATGAAGTATAGAATTTTTTCTAGATCTGTGAAAAATGATGCTGTATTTTAATAGGGATTGCATTGAATATGTAGATCACTTTGGGTAGTATAGACTTTTTTTTTATTTCAGCATATTATGGGGGTACAGATGTTTAGGTTACGTGTATTGCCCTTGCCCCCTAGTATAGACATTTTAACAATGTTGATTCTGTCAGTCCTTGAGCATGGTATGGTTTTCCATCTGTTTACGTCTTCTGCTATTTCCTTCCTCAGTGTTTCATAGTTCTCCTTGTAGAGGTCTTTCACCTCCTTAGTTAAATACATTCCTAGGTATTTTATTTTCTTCATTGTTATTGTGAAAAGTGTTGAGTCTTTCATTTGATTCTCAGATTCACTGTTGTTGGCATATAGGAATGCTACTGATTTGTGTACAGTGATTTTGTAACCTAAGGCTTTGTTGGATTTATTCATCAATTCCAGTACTCTCTTAGCAGAATCTTTGGGATTTTCTAGATATAAGATCACATTATCAGCAATGAACAGCAGTTTGATCTCTTCTGCCCCCATTTGCACATCCTCAATTTCCTTCCCTTGTCTGATTGCTCTGGCTAGGTCTTCCAGAACTATTTTGAATAGAAGTGGTGATACCAGATGGTTTCCTTTTTTTTTTTTTTTTTGAGACAGAGTTTTGCTTTGTTGCCCAGGCTAGAGTGCAGTGGCATCAGCCTAATTCACAGTAACCTCAAACTCCTGGGTTCAAGTGATCCTCCTGCCTCAGCTTCCCAAGTAGTTGGGACTATAGACATGCACCACCATACCGATGCATGTTTTTTTCTATTTTTAGTAAAGATGGGGTCTCACTCTTGCTCAGGCTGGTCTCAACTCCTGAGCTCAAGTGATCCTCCCACCTTGGCCTCCCAGAATGTTAGGATTACAGGCATCAGGCACTGCACCCAGACAATACCAGATGGTTTTACACGGGAATTTTACCAGACCTACAAAGAACTGGTACCTATTCTGCAGAAAGTATTCCATAACATTGAGAAGGAAGGAATCCTCCCCAACACGTTTTATGTAGTCACTCTTAGGTGGAGATTAACATTCTGTATATGTAACCAATGTCCCAGAGGAAGATTGTGATATACATTGTCAGGGATGTGTTTTTATTTTTATTTGTGTTATCTTTAGTATGTTGAATAAGAATATCTCTGATTATAGAAAGTTAGTGAGGGATGACAGGCAAGAGATTTTTCTAAGAAATTTTCACTGAATCAATATCTCTCTGTTTTCTCTCTCTTCCCTATTTTCTTTCTTTCCTTGCAGCTTGGCCTGTGGTTTGCCTTTGTTATATAATATATGTGAATTCAAATTTAGAACCCTCTATAGAAGAGCTCTAATCATTAATGTACTTATATGCATTTTTACATTAACTGAAATAATCCAAGGAGCAATGGCTTTCAGACAGGCTCTGAAGCATCCCTTCGGGACATGTCATGGTGAGAAAATGGGAGGGCAAGTGTATGGAAGTCCAAGAATCATCATGTCTCCCTCTCTTTGGACAGAATAGCATTTTATATTTAGCCTTCTCAGTAAATTGTCCTTCGAATCTCAATTTCATGATCTTATAAATATTTGGAAATCGCTATTCTAGATATTGCAAACAATTCTCCTGAGGTTTCTTTTTCTATTGAAAAATTAATACATAAGTATATTTTAACTGTAAAATCTTTAATCAAATCATATGTATGCAATGGATCAAAGAAAGCTCCCATTATTTAGGGTGACTGTATAATGTAACTTCTGAACAAGGACACTTTTGAGAATGAAAGGGTGGCTGTTAGTAATTACACTGATGTAAATTGATTCTCTTCTGGGCAAACGAGGATCTATGTGATCCTATACTTTCTTTGCCAAACTCATTCTTTTCCACTTTCCTTCTTCTTCCCCCACATGTCATCACCAGTTACAACTTGTCATGTATTCTTTCATAGTTATGATGTGGTAAAGTTTATTTCATCACTTCCCTTAACACTTTACATTTTCCTCTGGTTTTAATTATTATAAACAGTGCTGCAATGTCAATGCACAAAACTCTTAGAGTACATGTGTGTGGAGTTGGTGGTTGCATTTTCTATTTTGATCATTTATATTCAAGACTTTCTAAAATATATTATCGTCATAAACAGAGGCTATTGAATATTTGAACTTTACTTGATGACCTGATATCATGATTATGGATATTGATTCTTATACTGCAGGCAAATAGATAAACAGTCAGGCTCTTATGGACTATTTACAATAACCCTAAATGTCCCCTTTGAGTTATTGGGATTATTTATATTATTAATAAAATCATGTAATTAAAAATCTGTGCAGGACCTAAGAAATTATCAAATACAATTCCTTTCTTTTACAGATTAAAAGGCTGAGGCCTATAAAACTTAACTCACATATGCAAGGAAATCTTGCAGATCTGTGACTCTGATCAAGGTCTCCTGGGTCCCAGGCTATTTCTATGTCTTTCTTCTCTTTGCTAGCAAAGCTTTCAGCTAAGCTTCAGGTACCTCTCAGCACCTCTCCCTGGACTAGCAGGATTACTCTTTTCTTATTTGCTGTTCCTTCTGTGTGTGATAATGCCACTGTTAAGAAAATTTTGGTTCCAAATGACGGAGACCCAAACAAAACTGGCTGAAATAAAAAAGAAATTATATTGATTCAAATAATGGAAATGTTCAATAGTAGGTTTGATGTAGGGATTCACAGGCTGCAGGGGCTCCAGGTTTATTCTTTATGATTCTTTAGACCCTGCCTTCCTCCACCTCTCAAGGTCACCCTCAGGATGACTAATGGAAGCAACATGGTGGAAGTGTTTCCAGAACTCCCATTCTCTTCTTGGACTGTCTGGAGAATCCAGTCTCTCATGATGGCTCCTGCAGAAGCCAGGGAAAGATTTCTCCTAAAGGGCTCAAGAGCCTCCTACTACATCATTGATAGAAATAGTGACTCATGCCCTACTCAAATAGTCACTGTGGCCACAGAGAAAGGATGATATGCTGGTTGGCTTGTGTCAGTTAGGGTCCTCTTTGGGGCTAGAATTGGGGTGAATCTCACTGAAACTATACAGCTGAGAATTTGGTACGGGAGTTTCCCAGAAGAAAACCTGGGCCTTGTTAAAGACCTGAATTATGAATGGTGAGGAGACAACTGACAAATGGTCACACTATCTGGGAGGTCACAAACAATACTTATTAGAAAAGGAGAAAAGAACAAATAGGTGCTGAGTGAAGGTGTGACCATTTCTTTTATGATTAACTTTAGTGTTGATATTTTACAAGATCCACTCTGCCTCTCAGGTATCTTTTTTAAAGCTTTTTTTGGTGTTATTATTCTAAACAGTTGAGTTTTATGGGTAAATAACAATTGACATTAGAATCTTTGCAAGATTTTGAAGACATAGAGTAAAAGCTTACCCTGGGGTAAGGGGACACCAGTTGTGAACAGGAGTGATGGGAATTGCACGGGAGCTTTAGATACTTTCTTGTTGCTCTAGAATTTCAGGCCATTGAGTTAATTTGAGCAATAATTTTTTTTTGTTCAGAAGTTCTGGCCTCCAAGGAGCCACTGGGCTCCATGGCACTTTCTTTCATTTAGTTCCATTCAACCTCAATTTGGGGGTCACGTGAACTTACTCTCTGAAAGCTAAAGAATCCAGAATGCCAGAATGGACACCAAGAGCAAGCAGTTCAGAGAAGAAATCAACTGAAAATCTTTGTGGTCTTGAGAAAGATTGGGAGATGGTCCTTCAGTTGTTTCTCCAAAGTGGAAAGTTGGGTATGGCTGTAAGGACTTGCTTTGGCTAATGATATAAGAGTAGAAGTGACATGTGCTATTTCCAAGGGAAACTTTAAGAGTCAGACTATGATCCAACACAGTCTCTTTTACTGCTTTGGTATTTTTTGGAGCATTCAACAGTCCAGTGACCTCTATGAAATGAGTTCCTTGTTGATCTATGATGGACAATTCACGTGAATGAAGGATAAACTTGTTATTGTAAACCAGGGGTCTGGAAGCTATGAAAAACATTTATTGACTACAATGCTAAACCACCCAGATTTGTGGTCAATTGCATAACTTAGCTCATTCTGACGGATAAAAGATAGCATCAGTATTTTCTCTGAAAGCATTAAAAAAGATATAAAATAACAAAAAAGAAAACTCAAAGTGATTTATTTTGTTACTTCTAGTAGGAGGCAAAGCTTGAGCGCTTAATATTTTTAAACCTCTTGAGTTATGTGATTAGTACCGCCTTGGGCAAAAGCTGTGGGGTATCTGAGAATTGAATTTTCAAAGAGAATGTGCAAAATAACATCTTACCCTTCTTTCTTGGGTAATCTAGCATCCTTAAAATAAAATGAAGAAAAAAGACATTACTTTTAAATGTCTGTTTTTTTTCTTTCTCTTCATTTTTAATTCATACATGATTTTAAAGATTATGACTAAAATCACATGTTTCTTTTCCTCACTACTTCTCTAACTTTTCCAATAGCATTTAAGTTGTGATAAATATAAAGAAAACACTAAAAGTGCCAATTGCATTGCCTTTTCCAAAAAAGATATGACTTTTAAATTAAAATCAATAAAGCTCTGGCATCTCTTATTCACACTTTTGGGTGACAAAGCAAGATTGACAAAGAGAAAAGAGATAGAAATTTAAGGAGATTTTGGCTTAGTGCTCCAAGCCACCTACTTGAGAATATTTGCTTAATTTTCTCGTTGACTTCTTTAGGGAATTAAAATTCCTATGATTTTCCAAGTTTGAGCTGAATTAGACTTATTGATCCATTAGTCTAAGATCCTATGGGAGCTAAGATGCACATGATTTGGCCTAATTCATACAAGTATGGATGCTAAACCCATATATTCTCTATTACACCATGATAAATCAATCTATCCTTGCTTTAGTGCTATGTCACTACCAAAGAAAAGAATATAAATACCATATAATCTGAACACTCACCTTGCCATTCCCCTTTTTCCTATTTTCATCTCCTATTATTTTACCCCTTGCTTACTTTGATCCAGCCACACTAGCTCTTTTTTGTTTTTGCTCCCACCCTGGGAATTTGCACTGGCTGTTCCCTCTGCCTGCAGCACTCTTTCCTCAGATATCTGCATGCCTCGTTCTCTTACTTGTCTTCAAAAAGGCCTGACTTGATGTCTACATTTAAAATGAAAAGACTCCTACTCCACACACTCCAAATATCCCTTTCTTGTGCTTTTTTTTTTCTTGGCATAGCATTTGTGAGTTGGAAATATGCTTATGTTTATTACTGATTCTCTCTCTCCATCCTTAATGATTGTAACCTTAATGAGATCAGAACTTTTTTGTCTATTTTGTTCATTGATATATTTCACATGCCTACAACAGTCCTGGCACAGGGGAGGAATTGAAAAATACTTGTTGAGTGTATAAATGTACCATGAGATGAGATAAGATAAATTTGTATGTTATTAAAAGGAAGGGAACATATTCAATTCAAAGACTTATTAGGGGCATGATTATGTGTTTACTGGTTTACCAGATTTGTAAATTCTTTTTTATATAGCAGTAAAGAACTAATATTTGTTAAATGCTCACATTATAGGGATAGGCCTATTGCACGCAATATCTGTTTCGATTTCACATGCACAGAAACCATAGTACCCTTGAAGTAGGGCTATTACTTCCATAGGTGAGAAACCTCAACTGGAGGTTTAAGTAATTTGTTCAAAGTACCATAACTATGAAATGTGGGTTTGAATTCACATTAGTTGCCTCCAAAGTCTTTACTCTTTGCACTCTATATAGATAAAGACAGGAGGTAGAGAATGAATGAGATTCATAACATTCTTTGCACAAACTTTTGTATTTTGGACAGGTATACCATAGGCTTCTACATCATCCCCTTGGAACATAGAAAGAGTTAATGTCTTTATTTATTCTCAGAAAAGCCTAAGTTATTTTTATTAATATTATTGTTATTATTGTTAAATGTCAATACTTATCTCTCTCTGGTCTTTCAAACTTGGAATTTTTACTCATATAACAATATTGTCATTTCCATACAATATTCATCAATTCATTAATATTGTTAGCTTGTACCTTTGACCTTTGACCCCAAATGAGAGGCTAATATCTTTTAGATATTACACTTTTCAAATATTGGTCAATATAGAACTGGGAATAAAAGACGGAAAAAACCCAAACCTTTTCCTTGGAATAATTCCTTGAACAATTTACCTATTTTTGATGCATATGAAGAAATTTCCTTTTATTTGGAGGTAGACATGCACAGAAGCCTTTATCTGGCAAGGTATTCAATAACAGCCTGAAGAAGTAGGAACTGATAGACTTGATGACAGTTGCACTGTTCTTCCAGTTGTTGCTCAGGGCTGAGTGCTCTGGCTGTCTCCCTGAAGATGGTCAAGGTTTCCCTCTCCAGGTGAGAAGAACCCTGCCCATGGTGGTAATAAGCAGACAAGAGACAAAATGTTTTCATGAGAAATAACCAGAATTGGCACTCTGAAAAATGGCTTTCTGTGTCAGTTCTGCTGATATCTAAAGTTGGTACAATTTTTTTTTTTCCTGTTTCTCAGTTTCCTCATTTGCAAAATTAGTGTACTGAAACAGATAACCTGGAAGCTACCTTTCAGGTCCAAAATTCCAGAATTTTCCATAAACTTATCTGTTGGAAAGTAGTAGGGAAAGGGCAATAAGCTCACTTCTAATATTATTTATTATTTTAGACTCAACTAAGGACGTATCTTTGAAATTGGATGGATACTACTATATTTTTCTTCTCTCTAGTGCATGCTAGAGACTATTTTCAAATTAGGAAAGGAAAACCTATTTTTTTCTGGGCTGATGATTGATGGCTTTTAAAATATTTTAGGAAAATCACCTTAAGTTGATTAAGGGAACCTTTAGAGTACAGAGTTTATCAACAATTTCTGTGGGCTTTCTATGTTTGAAAATGGGCACATAATGCACATCTTTAAGGAATCTTTTAATTTTTTGCTCAATCTTTTTTTCTGGGAATCTTTAATTTACAGCTTTCAATGCCTACTCAGAGATGACATCTGCAAGTAAACTACAGATTTGGAAATTGGAGGAGATTGTGGAGGTGTGTGTCTCATTTTAGGAGTTATAGGTTCTTCCTTTCCCACCTCTAAATCCCAAAAAACAAAATGGTCTGTATAGAGGAGCGGAAGCAGAGGTGAAGAAGGTCCAGTTTACACTAGGATTAAGCTTCATTTTGTTTTGTTTTAATTATTCTATGAGTTCCCACTGTTAGAGATCTAGGCAGTAGAAACTCCCACAGAGTTTCACTGGACCAAACCTTGCTAGAAATTGTGAATTGTGTTGACAGTGAAGCACATCAAGCTTCCAGTCACCTGTGGCCTGAGATAGATATTTCAGGTAATCCAAATACGTATATGGGGAGAGAAGATAGGCACTTTATTGGATAGAGCTTTGCTTTATTCAAGGAGAGGAAATAGTTCTCCACATGTTTGAGGAAAACTACCACAGAATGGAGGAAAGGAAGTAGCACCCCAAAGCCTCAAAGGAAGAACTTATTCTTATAAACAATCTATTAAAGGGTCTGGACATTATTTTTAGGCAAGTTCTTAGCATCTTCAGAAACCAAAAAAAAAAAAAAGCATTGTTTCTTTGAAAGAGAAGTTGGTGTTCATTAGGAGAAAAAAAGAAAGATGAAAAAGCAACAGAATTAGAAGGAAGTACATTGGTAAAACAAAAGATGGCCTCAGGGAAAATAAAACCCAATGATAGAATTAAAATTTGTATTTTCAGCAATAAAGGAGAGAATTGATGCTGCAGAAAATTCAGTCAGGGATGTGGAGGGCAATTTGAGAACAGCATCAAGAATTTAAAGGCAAAAAAGATGAAGAGAATAGTACCCCCCCACCCCCCCAAAAAAGAAAAGAAAAATAGAGAGACATGGATGATATAAACTATAAGTAATTGGTATACCTGAAGGAGTGAATGGAACAAATAATTCAATGAATTTAAATCAAAGAAAAATTTAATGACTTATAAAGACTTGTACCTGTAGATGTAGATTGAGAAAACTCAATTTATTCTAGGTAGTCAATGAAAAGAAACTCAGATACAGATATTTCATAGAAAATACATTTTGATTTTAAAGAGAAAGGAAAACTAACATAAGAATCAAAGCAGAAAACTTTATTTATTCCAAAAATAAAAAAGATATTTTCAGTTTTTTATTATGCAATATCAAAAACAAGATGTCAGTGCAGCAATGCTTACAGAATTTTAAGTAGCAAAAACCCACTTACAACTCAATGATTCAATATATTTTATAGATGCTTTCTTCATGTTGCATATTTTGTATAATTTTAACTTCTGGAAGCATATATATCAATAAGTTATAGATCATGGGCCATAGGCTAAAGGATATAGTATGGGATGTGAGAGTGTAAAGTCAGAGATGAATTAAGAGAAAAAGGGGATTCAATGACTGATGTTCCTGATGAAATAACATTATATAGTGGACTAGAGGATTTAGAGCTTGACTTGAGAATGCTGGATGAAAAGGAATTTTTGATCAGAAAGCAATATATTGGCATTTGAGCCACTCATTTTTGAGGAGGAACATGTATAGAAAATAAAAAGATTCAAGGATTGGGCATAACAGTTGGGGCAAAAGTGGGGAAGAGAAGATATTTGGGTTAAGTTCTGAAAAGCTAGTATGTCATTTGTACTGTCCAAAGGACATTCAAGTTACCAAATGCAATACTAAGACTTGGAGAGAAAGGGAAGAATGTGAGATGGAGCTATGAGAAATTTATTCAAGAACATTTTTTATGACAAAAAAATGGATAGAATTGGATTGATGGAGAAAAAAATAGCAGAAGTAATTGCATGCAACATATAGAATAAAGCTATAGGAGAAATAACAGCAAATCTAGAAAACAGCAAATTCTAGAAAAATTCAAGCTTGAAGTCAATATTCATAAGCAAGGGGCCATGGGAAAATTATTGGTGTAATTGATTAAGGAACCTGGTCACCCAAAGCCATTCCTCTATGTTAAAGGTCCTAAGACTCTATTCTAAACTAAGTGAATGCTCTGCCTGTTGTTTCTAGCCAAAGGAAATTCTTATACATTTCAATGTAAATGGTGGTTCTCAATCTGAAGTTGAGAGACTGTTAGTTGTTGCAATGACTGGGGGTTTCTATTAGTGTTTAATAACCAGGTGCCAGGAACGCAGAATATCCTGCCATAGGCAGGACAGCTCTATATAAAGCAGTATAATCTTTCTCCAAATGATCTAGACCAGTACTTTCCAATAGAAATACAATGCAAGCCATACATGCAATTTTAATTTTTCTAGACACATTTAAAAAGGAAAATGAAACAAGTAAAATTAATCCTAAAAATACATTTTATATAACCAAAGATATCCAGAATATTATCATTTGGCATGGACTCAATATAAAATTATTTATAATATAGTTTTAATATTTTTTGCTTGTACTGTCCAGTGTATTTTAAAATGCAGTGTATTTAAAATCCAGTGTGTTTTACACTTATAATACATCTTAATTTGGATACTAAATATTCATTGGAATTAGTTGATCTACATTTATATTTCATAAAATTCATAGCTGAAAAAATGAATTCACATACCATAGTGTTCTAACCACGCTTAAGTGTTTTCTAAATAGTGATTTTATTTTTCTCTGCCTCAGAGAATGAGTCGCCATTCATTGTGAAATTTGTGATGTACTTTTTCCTAGGCTCTTTTTTTCTATACTGTTTGGTTGTAGTACTAACTTTTATATCTCTGTTTGATTCTGTACCAGTATTATACTAAAACATTTTAATGTAAAACATAATTGTTCTTAGTTTCTAAACTAGAAAATAATTTAATTATATTATAATTTAAGTAATAGGTATTTCAATTTAATTGCCAGTTACATTTCACATAGGTATCATTGTGACTCATGCTGTCTGTCTAAAATATCCAACTAAATACATTCTATATTACAACAGTGTGTAGGAAAAAAATCATTCAAGTGGATAATTTGCTGACAATGGCAAGATCAGTGATGTGTTTTTGTAAGTACTGTGTCTGTGTGCTGTACATGTCAATGCATGTACTTGACATACACACGACAAAACAACTTCTTGCATAATGCTATGGTTAAAGTGAACTGTAGTCCTAAACGATAAATTTGTACTTAATGTAAAGCATTTTCCACTGATTCAGTTCTTAAATTCAACTTCAAATTCATTGAAATAGGAAGTCCTAACAATTCTGGCATTTTGTTACTTATCTGATCTCATCTCCTGTCACTATCCCCATGTCACTTTTCTCTAACCGCACAGGTCTCATTGCTGTTCCTGGAACATGCTGAGCCTGCTCCCACCTCAGGGATTTTGCACTTGTTTTTTCTTCTTGGAAAGTTCTCCCCAGACAGCTGTATTGGGCTTCCTTTGAGAATGCTGTTTAAACCTATTCCCTCCTCATTCTCTGCATACCTCCCCCAATTTCATAGAAGTATTAGCATCTAATATACTGCATGATGTGCATATATCTATTGCCTTTCTCATTGCTGTTCTCTCTTTTACTAGGATAGAAAATGCCTGAGGATAGGAATTTTGTCAGTTTTGTTCCATGGTATAACCCTGAAAGCATAGTTGAAGCCCAATAAACATTTGTTGAATAGATGAATTTATAAAAGATAATCACTGAAGAATAGATATAAGATATCTATGTTTTTGAACTGGGAGAGGGAAGAAATCAACAAAAAATACTCAACTGGTTCAATAAAAAGCAAAAGTAAGTGAATGAATAATAATATATACTTAATACATAAAATGAGGGGGAAGTATAAATCTAATCAAATAATTCATCATGAGTAAATGGATTAATGCTTCTATTAAAAAAGTAAAAATCCAATTAAATGATTTCATAGTTTTTTATTAATTAATATTTTATTTATAATTGACATAATAAATATACAATTTGTGGGGTACAGTGTGATGTCTCAATGTATGTATACATTGTATAATGATCAAGTCAGATTAATTACCATATCTATCACTTTAAACATTTACAATTTCTTTGTGGTGATAACATTCAAAATCTTTTCTAGCTATCATGAAATATCAACTATATTGCTATAGTCATCCTATAGTTATAGTCATCCTAAGGTGTAACAGAAAACTAGAACATATTCTTCCCAGCTGTTACTTTGTACCTGTTGACCAATCTCTCCCATTTCCCCGTCTTCAGCCTCTGAAAACCACTATTCTACTCTATACTTCTATGAAATCAACTTTTTTAGATTCCGTATAAAGTGAGATCATGTGGTGTTTGTCATTCTGTGCCTTGTTTATTTCACTTAACCTAATGTTCTCCAGGTTCATCCATGTTGCCACAAATGACAGGATTTAATTGTTTTATGGCTAAATAGTATTCTGTTGTGTATTTATATACCACATTTTCTTTATCCATTCATCTGTAGATGGACATGTAGGTTGATTTGATATATTTTGGCTATTGTGAATAGTGCTGCAATAAACATGGGAGCACAAATAATCTCTTCAACATACAGATTTCATTTCCTTTGGATATATACTGAGTAATGGGACTTCTGGGTCATATAGTAGTTCTATTTTTACTGCTTTTAGAAACTCCATGTTGATTTTCATAATGGCCATACTAACTTACATTCCCACCAACAGTACGTAAGAGCTCCCCTTTTTACACATCATCACCAGCATTTGTTATTTTTCTTTTTCTTTTGATAATAGCCATTCTAACTGGGGTAAGGTGGTGTCTCATTGATGATTAGTGATATTGACCATTTTTTCATATATCTGTTGGCCGTTTGTATTTCTTCTTTTGAGAAATGTCTATTCAAATTTTTTTGGCCATTTTTATATTGGATTATTATTGTTTTTTTACTATTGAGTTGTTTGAATTCCTTATATATTCTGGATATTATCCTCTTTTCAGATGCATAGTTTTTAAATAATTTCTCCTGTTCTGTAGGTTGCCCCCTCACTCTACTGATAATTTCCTTTGCCATACAAAAACTTTTTGGTTTGACTGATATAATCTCATTTGTCTATTTTGTCTTTGCTGCCTGTACTTTTGAGGTCTTATTTAAAAAATCCTTGCCTAGTCCACTTTCATGAAATGTTTCCCCGATATTTTTTTCTAGTAGTTTCATAGTTTTGGATCCCACATTTAAGCCTTTCATCCATTTACAGTTGATGTTTGTATACGGTGAGAGACAGGAATCTGGTTTCATTCTTCCACATGTGGATATCCAGTTTTCCCAGCACCATTTATTGAAGAGACTGTCCTTTCCCCATGTGTGTTCTTGGCACTTCTGTTGAAAATCAGTTTGCTGTAAATGCATGGATTTCTTTCTGGATTCTCTTTTGTTTTATTGGTAAATTTGCTTTTATGCCAGTGCTATACTGTTTTTGGTTACTATAGCTTTGTATTATATTTTAAAGTCAGGTAGTGATGCCTTTAGGGTTGTTCTTTTTGCTCAAGATTGCTTTGACTATCCAGAGTCTCTTGTATTTCCACATGATTTTTAAATTTTTTTCTATTTCTGTGAAGAATGTCACTGGTACTTTGATAGGAATTGCACTGAATCTATAGATTATTTTGGGTAATATAGGCATTTTAATAATATTAATTCTTCCAATCCATGAACACAGGATATCTTTCCATTTATTTGGAAAGATAAATCTTTAATTTGTTTTACCAATTATTTTATAGTTATCATTGTAGAGATCTTTCACCTCCTTGGGTAAGTTTATTTGTAGGTATTTTATATTTTTTGTAGCTATGTAAATGGCATTTTTTTCTTGATTTCTTTTTTAAACAGTTCATTATTGGTATATAGAAACACTACTTATTTTTGTATATTGGTTTTGTATCCTGCAACTTTACTAACTTCATTTATTTTAACAGTTTTTTATGGAGTCTTTTGGGTTTTCTGTGTATATATGATCATATCATTCACAAATAGGGGTGATTTGATGTTCTCCTTCCCAATCTGGATACCGTTTATTTCCTTCTCTTTCCTAATTGCTCTTGTTAGAACTTTCAGTACTATGTTGGATAAAAGTGGTAAAAGGGGGTGTTCTTGTCTTGTTCCAGATCTTAGAGGAAAAGTTTTCAACTTTTTCCCATTCAGTGTGATGTTAGTGGTGGACTTGTACTATTAATATACGGCCTTTATTATGTTGAGATATGTTGCTTTTATACATAGTTTCTTTAAGAAATAAATAAAATGCAATTGGTAGAAACTTGACTCCATAATTATAGTGGAAGAGTTTAACAAACCTGGTTAAGAAATTAATGTATAGAGCGTACTCAAGTATGGATATGGAGAATTTGAAAAAAAAAGTAATAAACTTAATATTATGGATACATATAACCCTTCGTCTCATCAACAAAATGTAGAATCAGTTCAAACACCCACAGAACCTCAAATGATGTTGGTTAGGTGTTAGGTCCCAAAGAAATTCTAGATTTTTTTTAAGGGAAATTTGAAAAAAGAAAAAAAACTCACACCCCGCCCCATGTAATTCATATATCCGTTAACCTAGATAATTCACATCCCCAATTTTTAACTATGAAAACACTCACACATGAAAAGAAAAATATATGTACAGGCATATTAATTGTGACATCATTTTTAATAGTGAAAAACTGAAAGTAATCTTTAGTCTGTTAATGACCCAATGATTAAATAAGAGTTAATCCATATTGTCGAATACTGTATAGCAACCAAAAATATTTTAAAGGTTTGTAAGACATATTGCTAACCAAAAATGTCACAGAGTAATCGTGTAGATTTATCCCATTTATTTAAGAAATACATATAAGCATGTAATTGAATAGATATAGAACTGACAGAATATTTTTTTTAAAGAAGCCACTAATATTAGTCAATTCTGTGGCAATGAATCTAAAAAGGTAAGATAAAGGGAGAACTTTCATTTTTGGGTTTATGTGCTTTTAGAAGAATTAAAATATTAAAGGATGATTTTTATTTCTTCATTATATTTCTATTTTCAATATTTTATACAACATATATGTTCTACACCTCAGAAAATAAATTGAACAGATTTAAAATTTTAAAGAAAATGCCTTAGCAATAGAAAAGAAATTTAAATCTATTCATCAAAATTCCAAGAAGAGCAAATCATGGAAAAACTACAATTTTTGAGTGACTCCTATAAAGAGGGTAATTAACAATCAGATGATAAGCAGTCATCTTAATAGTTCAATAACATTTTACGTAATGGAGGTTAAAACCATTAAAGAAATTGTTAACGTACTCTTAAAAAACCATGTGGAGTAGTCGTCAATGATTGCATAATGTTTGATGGGACCTCATGGTCTAGAAAATCTTGCCATTTTAGATCAATTGATAATTCTGATACATTTTACTCCATTTCTTGACATCACTTGAAATATAGTTCAGAGTGGTAAAAAGGGTTTACTGGAAAGTAGAAAAAATAAGGAAAAAAACTTAGGATAGTTATCATTAGCATAACCTAGGATAGTTACTAACATTAACCTAGGACAGTTATTAACATTATCAAGTGGGTGTTATAATCAACAATCACATTTATTTGAACTCATTTTTGTCCAAGATAAGAGCCAAGGTGATTCTTTGCTTTACTTCCTACTCCTTCTTTAAAAACATACTCTTTTCTCCACAATGAATTTACTTTTTCCACCAGAGTCGGTTAAGGGTTGCTGTAAGAACTTAGTGCCCCCCTTCACTATGAATACTCTTCTAGTACTCAATTGGTATGACTGTAAAAACATATTACTACTAGACACACAGGGGTATATATGTTTCTGAAAGTTATTGGGCAGATGCAATGCTCTTCTTCAATACAGAATATACCTGGTGAAGACAGAGGAAGAATGGATTAAGGTCTTATGTGCCAGTAGGCATGTACTGACACACACAAGAGCAATAGAAAAACAAGCTAAGTGAAGGGTGGCACAGAGAAGAGAAATCTAAATATTTGGATTGAAGTTGTTGTATAGAACAAAGACAGGTGACTATGCAAGTCTAGCTCTGCCATTTCTTGAGGGAGAATAAATTTCTTACGAAAATTTTCATACCATCAGCCTGTGGAGGACTCGCCTGGGTATATGGACAGCTGATGTTTCTTTTGCAACGGGCTGTTAACTTTACTATGTATATTGTGCATTTCTGCTAGGGCTAAGCAAGGCAGCTTCTGTTTATAAATAATGTAAGTTAATGTAATGTATCAAGCCCTAAAT
The DNA here is from genome assembly GCA_963574695.1 of Propithecus perrieri. NCBI lineage: Eukaryota > Metazoa > Chordata > Mammalia > Primates > Indriidae > Propithecus > Propithecus perrieri. The sequence continues at coordinate 740 of CAUYRB010035280.1, read as the reverse complement.
TAGATAAAGTTTTACTTGAATAATAATATCAGGGCACTGGAGCTTTTTGATGTCACCCAAATAAATGAAATCAAAGCAAAGAGCACACAGATTGCCAACCTAGCATTAGAAATGGCATATAAGGATCCCATAGATTTTGTAGAGTTTAGTATCCCGTCATAAAAAACCAGCATTTTTATTTTGTAAAAAAAAGAAAAATTCTAGAACTGTATTTCCCTTTCCTTTACAATATCGCTCCATTAATATTAAACTTTGATATTTAAATGTAATTAGTTAAAAGTTTTATGCTGGCTGGGCGCGGTGGCTCACGCCTGTAATCCTAGCTCTCTGGGAGGCCGAGGCAGGCGGATTGTTTGAGCTCAGGAGTTCGAGACCAGCCTGAGCAAGAGCGAGACCCTGTCTATACTAAAAAAAAATAGAAAGAAATTAATTGGACAACTAAAAATATATAGAAAAAACTAGCCGGGCATGGTGGCGCATGCCTGTAGTCCCAGCTACTCGGGAGGCTGAGGCAGGAGGATCGCTTGAGCTCAGGAGTTTGTGGTTGCTGTGAGCTAGTATGATGCCACGGAACTCTAGCCTGGGAAACACTGTGATACTCTGTCTAAAAAAAAAAAAAAAAAAAAAGAAAGAAAGATGAGCAGTCACATTGGGCAAGATAATCATTAAGGCCCTTCCAATTCTAAAATTTTGGTTCTAACTAATGAGAGGGATGTTTCAGGATATAAATCCCTAGTTGA
>CAUYRB010035276.1:0-85173 GCA_963574695.1 Propithecus perrieri | reverse complement strand
AGGAGTTCGAGACCAGCCTGAGCAAGAGCAAGACCCTGTCTCTACTAAAAAATAGAAAGAAATGATCTGGACAACTAAAAATATAGAGAGAGAGAAAAAATTAGCCGGGCATGGTGGTGCATGCCTGTAGTCCCAGCTACTCGGGAGGCTGAGGCAGAAGGATCGCTTGAGCCCAGGAGTTTGAGGTTGCTGTGAGCTAGGCTGACGCCATGGCACTCACTCTAGCCCGGGCAACAAAGCGAGACTGTGTCTCAAAAAAAAAAAAAAAAGAATAATAGATGTTTCCTTTGTTTGCATCTCTCCTCTTTCTTCCCAAAACCTACTGTGGAAAAGATGTAACACAACATTCACAGTTTACTTAGAGTACAACTTAATGAGTTATACTTGGAGGTAAATAATTATTTCTGGAGTCTCAAAATGTACTCTCTCTGAGTCCCTCTTCTGAGGAATACAAACAAATTTCCAAATTCGGATCAGCAATTTTTCCAATAACAAATTCTCTGATAGATTTTTCTCACTCTGCAAATTAAATATTTAAAAGTCTTAATTCAGTCCCTGACCTATGTATTTTACTTGACAGGAAATGAAGAATTTTCCAAGACTGATTTAGCGTTTTGCTTTGAGAGAAAATTCCAAGAGAGTAGAAGGGACAGAAACTCACAGAAGAGACAGGATTTTACAGAGCCAGCAACACATGCTCTCTGTGGAAACCAGTGCACACTTAGATTTCTTCTCCATCCTACTCTCCACTCTTCCTGCACATTCACAGAATCTGACTATAAGTTCACTTCCATGCCATACCTACAAAGATACAGAAAAATATATTTGAGTGAAATTCTCAATGTTGAATAATATAATGCAAATCTCTATCATTCAGGGATTGGAAGGAGGAGAATCCTTTCATTCTTAAAATATAAGATTGCTGATGAGAGTCGTTTTTTTAATTTAATGCTTTATTTCCAACATTTTACTTAATTAAATGGTAATAACCTCATATCTGGATAGGAATAAAGTGTTATGAAAAATATAGTAAATTATATATGATCCTCACAATGTTCTACAGTGATTATTCCCCTATTTGTCCAACTAAGACTGAAAGAGATTATACCAAATCATCTACAAGGTAAATAACAGATGTGTTAGTCATGGATATTCAGATATAGGAATAAGATTCAATAGTTGAGTTACATAACCCAAGGGGGTTATCATTGCTTTAAAAATGTATCTTCTCATTAAGCTTTCATAAAATTTTTGCATCTAATGTGCATTAGGAATGCATCTAAAATTTAAAAATGATGAAGTCCTAAGAGGTTCTATTTGAGGTGATGATGACGGTTAGTATTTACTTTAAATAGGACAGGAATGTTATTATGGTTACAATAATTGGCATATTTTTATGGATTCATTTTCTAATTTGGCACCCACTCAACTTCACTGCTCATACTACGATAGTGGCATGATGGATTACTGAGAGTTCTTTTCATTATTATTAAATTTAATTATTTTTTGCTCATGTACCAAGATGTGAACAGTGTTGGGTTTCTAATCTAATAATACAGACTGTTTGGAAAATACATGCTGTCAATTAGAGACATTTTATAATAGAAACAATAAAAAGAATCGTTAATGAAAAGTAGTTTGCCTCTCAATGTACTTGGCACTAGTTAATCAAAAGTACTTTGAAACTGAGGTCATTAATAAACTTTTCTTGCTTTTAAACCAATGAAGTGCTTTGAGATTTATTTTTAAAATTAGAAATATATTGCAAAAAAATGGATGAATGGATTTTTCTTTTCCAAATATGTTTTCTTCACTCTCAACATATGGTTAACACAATAAGAAAAACAATAAAGGAAATAATGTTTTGAATTTTCTGCCAAAAAGGAAAAAATTCTCAAGAATGGAAAAACAAACATCACATATACTCGCTATTAAATTGGAACTAACAGATGAGCACACAAGTGCACAGAGGGAAGTAAAACTCAGTGGAAAGCAGCCAGGGGGCACATGGGAGGTGGGGAGGGTCAAAAACCTACCTGATGCGTACAATGAACGCTATTTGAGTGACAGGCACGGCTATAGCCAGGACTCAAGTATTACAAAAATGATCCATGTAACCTAAAACATTTGTACCCCCTTAATATTTTGAAATTTTACAACTCTTATAAATTTGGTTAGTACCTTGTAGAGATGGATGTGATGAACCTTGTTACTTCTTCTGCTTGCTATTTTCCATTTACTTCTATATCAATTTTTTAAAATCTTTTTCTGCCCTACTTTGTGCCCCAGGGGATAGCACCTGAAGCCCCTTGCCCTCCAGCCTTGAGTGATTTGGCCAAAAAGAAGCAACAGCAGGTTAAAGGGTAGAAAGAGAGAAGTTGGAATATTTCCTTCTGCTTCTCTCCCTACTTCAGTGCTCCTACTCTGGCAGCAACTTCATCCCTCTTTTTATAGATCTTTCACTGAGCTCCAGTACATATTCAGTCCTTCCCAGGGATGGTAATTGTCCACTCGCGTTGTTACCCTCTGGATGCTACAACATTGTGTATTTGTTTTTGTCCTTCTATCTGTGCATATACCTTATTTAAAGACTCTTCATTTAAATCATTTCAATGGATTCTATTTCCTCAGAGACACTGACTCATATACAGTTAATACATAATCTGTTTTATATATAATACATAGTCTCTTTTTGGAATCATGTACTAAGAGTTTCTATACTATTTTCATATATTATTCTATGAGGACAGGTACAAATATAAAGATAAAATTCAACATAGTAAGAATTTGACATGCTGTGAAGTTTCTCTTGAGGTAAGATCTTCTGTTCTAAGTACCTGCAAGGAAAATGTCTTTTCTTCACTAGGTGTGTCTCATGACCTGAAAGCAATAATGCGTAAGAATTTCAAAGCATATTAGTCTTTATTTTGGAGTAACATAATATTAAGGAAATGATGTCATGCCTGAATCTTTCAATGAGTAGGGTCAATCTTATTACTCATGAACATTGTAATCATGAAACTCTTAGTAATTTTCATCAATGGATTGGAATGATTGTAATTTCAGAAATAATAATTTGCAACCTAAAATCCTAAAAGAGTTCATTGAACTTGTCTCAATGTTTCTATTTTAATATACTGTCATTTTGCATTACTTATAGTGATTTTAATGTTAATACAATACTCCATGTTGAATCTGAAGTTAATTGAAAGTCAGTAAAATTTAAATAAAATCTTTATCATCATCCCTTGGAGTGTATTATGGTTATTAAAGACATTCTTCTCGGTAGTATTTACCATAGAAGAGATAAGTCAGTTAATATACCATTGAGTACAGTAGTATGTTGTGATAGATTCATAGGCAACTATCTGGACATACCTTCCAATATTAATATTTAGTAAATGTCAACAATGTGTGATATGTTTCTAACATGCAAAACTATAAGAATTCATTTTAGATATTTGTATCTTTTACAAAGAATGTCAGCTCAAGGATAGTGTTCACTTCTTATAGAATTGTGTCCCTTTCTGACTGATTTGCAGCCTAAGAGTCTAATGTAACCCCTGGAACATGGTAGGTACCATCCAGATGCTTAAATAAATGAATGAACTTCTGGTGTGAAATATCTTTAAAGCATTGGTTAATATAGAAATGATTAAAAGTTATAATTTGTTAAGTAAAAAAATCCAAATATCATTAAGGGTGTATTGCTGAAAATGATTCAATTTTCACTTAATGTATTCTGTTCATTGCTTTCATATTTACTAACTCTCCCCAAATTTGAACTTAGGTGATTAGCGGTTGCATTACTAGGGTTTATTTACATGAGTTTTAATGTAGTTATGGGAAAAATACTTTGACTTCAAGCTTTTGGAATTTGCTTCCTCTTAAATAGTTTTCTTTGCATGATAAATTTATTTAATCGCTTTACATGTTATGATTTCCTCATATACGATCATCAGAATAACTTGAGAATCATGTAGCACCCATCACAAATAGCAACAGGGCAATGTTTGTAACTTCATCTGTTGTTTCACCTTCACTTATTTGAGTGACTTGAGGGTGTGTGCTTAATCTTGTGTCTTTGCCCCTTCAAATGCACTAAATGCCCTCCTCCACTCTGCTCAGTCCCCCAAAATACTGAATTTTATGGAGTGAATTTCCCAGGTTCCTTTGCCCTCTGGCTTCTGAGGTGTGTTTGGACAATGGGAGTCAAAAGGAAAAGATCTGAAGGCAGAAGGAGAATCAGGTAGGACATTTATTTCCCCAGCCTTCTGCCTGCTGGGCTGTTTCTCTTTATAGAAGTCCTCATCTTCTACTGAGTATGTCTTCCCAGAACCACAGCCGAGCTCTAGTCACCTCAAACACTTAACAACTGCTGTGTTCCTGGCTCCTTCAGGCCTAGGAATAGAAACAGCTCCCAGTAGTTGCTAGCTCTGGGATACACCATCATCCCTGTTCAGCGTCCTGTATCCCGTCTACAGCTCTGGAAACAGCCCTTTCATTACACTCTCTTTAATTAACTGATTTAAGTAGGTCCTTTTCCTCCTGCCAGGACCATGGCTGATGTATGGTACTTTATTAAACAGTTTATATTTGTAAGCATTTTCACTTCTTCCAGATGATTTATGGAAATGTTTTTATTTATTCTCGCTTCCAAAAAGATATATTCCCACTGACACAGATTTGTTAATTTAAAAATACATAGTTGGCTTGGAGAAATTAATATTATCAAACATTTTAATTCAACAAACCTTTTTGTCACATTTCTATATAGTTATGGAGAGAAAAATTTCAAATTACTTTTTAAAATATGTGTAATTTTAAAATATAAATATAAAATATTTTCATACAGAGAGACAAGATGGTAACCTACTTCTATAGTTAGATTAATTTACAAATATATATACAGATATATATATATGGAAAGTGACATGAATAGCTCTGATATTCTACAGAATAAAATACATTAATATTTATAAAGGTAATCATTAATCATCTTTGCCATGATTTATGATCCACTTTTACCATCATTTTTCATGCTTTGCTTATTATTAAAATACCATGTTGACTTGGCTTATGTCATTATATTGCATTACCAATCTAGCTGGTTTTGGTAAGTCAAAGCTAAAAGAGCAAGACAGACATGTCTTTTCCAAATGACTCCTTTAAGATTTATTATTTTTAATAGTATTTCCTACATATCAGCAATTATTAATATTTGTACATTACTACATTATATAAAGAAGTGCATTTGCGAATATTTTGCATATTATTTGTTAGTAAATGATTCAACAAATATTTATGTAGCATATACTATTCTAGTTGCTGATGCCAGGTGTCATTAACACAATGAATGAAACAGAGACAGTAAATACGAGTAAGTAGCAGACATAGACAAATGCTGATAGTGCTATGCATAGAAATAAAGAAGGAAAAGGGAAAAGGTGTTCTAGAATGGAAATGAGTTTAACTGGTGTATTTGTCCTGTTGTAGGACAATGCAAGGGGCCAGAACAATTTAACTCTTTTGATTCATCTTTTGTCTTTTGGGTGATACCATGTTTTTCATTCTACATATACTTTTTATCCTAGAAATGATTGTTATTGCTCCTTTATACTCAAATATTTATTTATGTTTGTTCCAGATAATTATAATTTTTCTATTTTTTTATTCCCTTTTGTATTGGTGGCCTTCCATTTAAGATTTGTTTCTTATCACCAGAGAACAATCCTTTATTATTTCTTTGATCTCATCTGTAGTTATAAATTCAGGAATGTTTTTGTTGTTATTTCAAAATTGTCTTCATCTTTAATTTGAAAGGAAAATCTTTTGGTTTTAGCACTCTCTCTGGCAGTTATTTTATTTTGTCACTTTAAAGACACCATTTATTTGTCTTCTAGCCTCCATTAATTTTGTTGCAAAGTCATATCTTAGTTAATTAATTCTCTTCAACCGTGTCTAATCTGCTATCAAACTCAGGAATGGATTTTTCAATTTTAAATGTTGTATTTTTTTCATTCTAGAGCTTCCTTTTTTGTAGGTTCCTATTCTCTGCTAAAATTTCCAATCTCATTTTTTATCCTCTTTAACCACAGTTATTTTAAAATCCGTGTCTGATAAGTTTTTTACTAGGAGCTCCATTGGTATGCTTCTATTGTCTATTGATGTTTATTTTTCTTCTTGTGTCTTAACTACCTGTGTGCCTGTTATTTTTGAATGAGTGTCAAGCATTGTAAATCTAAAACTATAGAAATAATGTGGCTTCAGGTGATAATGTAATTCTCAAGAGAAGATTTATGTTTACTTCTCGTAAACTACCAGAAACATTAGCATTTTGGGAGCATCTTTATCCAATGTGAGGGCTTGGAATGATTCAAAACTGGGTTTCAACCTGTATAAAACTGATTTATTTTGATAGCACTCCTACTCCCAGAGTGCAAACCTTCAGGATCTCAACCAAATATGGAAAATTTAATGGGCCCTCTTTTGGAGTGAACTAAATTTGAATTTTTGTTCCTCCAGCTTCAAAACGTTTTCAAAGGCTTCCTTAAGTTTCTCAGCCACTCTGTCACCTTGTCTGAAATCTACAGAAATCCTTAAGGCAAAAGCAGCCCAAATATTGGGTGTATTTCTCATCTTCCAGACCTTAGCCTTCTCATTCTTCACTGCCTTCTTGGCTTTCCATGACTTCGGGAAAATGTTCATCTTTTCTCATTTTGATTGGCAAGAAGGTTGGTAAAAATTTTCCAATCTGCCATGACTGGAAGCATGAATTTATCCATATATGTATTACTGAAGGCATAGGAAAATAATTTCTAATATCTATATCTATATCTATATATCTAATACATATAATACATATAATATCTATATGTATCTAATCTAATATATATCTAGATATATTAGATATATATAGATATTATAGATAGAGATATGTATAGATATAGATATATATCCAGAGAAACAAAAACACTGGTTAGATATTTATCAGTTTAAGAAACCCAGGCTTCAAATTCTACATGCGGATTCTGAAGTAGAAAAAGTAGATTCTAATGAAAATAATTGTGGTTGAATAAATTTGAAATGCTTCATTTTCATCTTATATACACCATCAACTTGTATAAAAGACAGATTAAAAAGAGAAAATGGTATAAAAACAGTTTATGCAAGGACTTTAAAACTCATGCATATATTAGAGACAAAGGGATTAGTGTAAATTAGAAGGTTATTTTAAACTCTCATGCTCACAACTAAAATTTATTTTTCTTGGCAGCAAAAATAATTTTGATTTTTTTTGCTTAATTTAAACTTCATATGAATTTTAAAAATCAATCTTTACCTTTTCCTGCTATCTTAAAAAATAAAAAATACAGTATAATCACACAATAAGTAAAGTTTTGCACAAAACCAATCTATAATACCACCCTCCTATCAAATAACTTATTTTTATTTTTTGTTATCTTCTAGTACTTGCCCACAGTATGTTTATTTTTTATATAGTTGTAATTAGTTATATAATAATTTCAGTTTTTTTAAAGAAATTAACAATATAATAAAATATCTCCCCAAATCTCTACTCATTTTCCATAATGATTATTTAAATGTTTGCATATAAAACCCCAGTATTTCATTGGCTCTTAATTGTTTTGTTTATTTAAACCCTCCTGCAGGGAAATCTATATTGCACTGTAGTTTAATAATCAAGAACATCAATTTAGAGATAGGCTTGGATTTGAAGAAGGACTCTTCCACTTGCTACATCATTGTTTATCTCTCTGAGTTCCTACATCTGTTAAATGGGATAATAAGAAAATCTACATTAAAAGACTGTTGTGAGCATTAGTGCTAATTTGCGTATAACACTAAATATAGTCTAGAATATAGTAAGCACTCAATAAATAAATGTTTAACAACTTTATTCAATCTCTTATAATTATAAACCTTGAACTAAAATATTGCATACATGCTAACCAAAAAACAAAAGGCACTAGCTTTGCAATTGGAATGATAGGTTCAAATACTGAACTCATCACTGACTAGTGAGCCAGTTGGAAAGTTACATGAATTTTCAAATCCTTAGTTGTCCTTTTTGGATTTTGAAGAGGAAAAAACCGATAAAAAAAAAAAAAAGCTGCGAAAACCACTAATAAGGTGCTTAACACAGAGAAACTCAGTGTTTAATTCCTTTTTTCTATTAGTTTTCTCCCATTAAATTCACAAAGCATGTTTTGCCTTCATGAACATCATCCTGTCTCCTTAATCATCCTCCAGTAACTCAGAAGAGATGCTAGAAACTCCTGTCTTGGCAATGTAGTTTTTAATAATAACTGCTTTTTGACTATTTTCATGTGCCAGGGATTGGGTGCAAAATTTCCAGGAAGAAGGGGTTGTATTAATTTGCATGATATTACTTTTTTGTGATGGTCATAAACTGATATGAAAGTCAAATGGGGGATACTCCTTTCTTCCTGAGAAGTTGCATTTTTTAAAGAAAAGAAGTAGAGACTTTGTTGCAGATAAAGCTATGTTTACAGTTTGAACCCTGACACAAATTAGTTGCATGAGTTTGAGAAAGTTATTTAACCAATCTATCTGGAAAGGTAGAATGACAACATCGGTCCTTAGAATCTGGTGAGGGTTAAAATGAAATAGTGCACATAAGGCAGCTATGCATTTCATAACTGCTCAAGAAAGATTAGTGTTGTCTTCTGTCAATTATTTTAATAAGCTGTCAGGCACAGCTATTAGGATAACCAAAATATCTGTATCTATTGTATTTGTGTGTTCTCATTAAGAACTTTTACAAATGAAAAAGTTATAACTACAAACTCAGTTAAAAAAAAAAAAAGTAAACACCAAAATAATTCTACTTACTAGGGACCACGGTTAAAGCTGGAAGCCCTTACTTGGAGCGCTAGAGCTCTTCACTCCAGCATTAACTAGTCTTTGGCACTTCCTTTCCATTTAACTCCTCTCCACCTTGCAGCTCCAATAACCAAGCCAAATTCTAACCATGTAAATTGCATAACATATGAAACATTTGATTTTTTAATTTTTTTATTACACCCCAGATATCTCTTTAACATTTGCTTTATTATGTTTTTGTTGCAAATATAACTTGCACCTAGAAATGCAATACTGAAACACACAGAGAAAAATCTTTTCATTTGACTTTCCTACATGTTCTCCACATCAACAAGATATAACGTAGAAATTTGACATTTCAATCATTACAGCAATATTAGAGTGTCCCATAAAGATAAATGAACAGTTCTTTGATCTCAGAAACTTCAAGGGCATTTTAACCTTTGGACAAGAAAAAGATCTATTTTTTTCTGCAATTAATTAAGATAATAAAATGATGCCATTATATAGTAAATTTCCACCTTTCAGAAAATTGTGTTTTTCTCCCTAGATCTATTTTATTTCTAATCTAAGGAGTAAAATTCTTACTTTCTATAGATAAAGGAAGCATACCTATTATCATATAGTGAAGAAAACAAGATAGCCATATGTGTTCTTTATTTTTTAGACTTTTCATGTTTGATCATTTAACAAGAGAGAGCTTATTTTTATTGAATTTTAACTTAAAACCTTCTTACTTATAAGTAGGAAACATAAGAAAAAAACTTGGAATATATCCACAAGTTAAATCTTTAATATTATATTATACACTTTAGCTTTACTCTTATCTTTGCTTTTTCTTTGCTACATTTTGATAAATACTCTCTTAGCATCTCTGTCTTCTCCATGCTACCTTTCAACCATGCTAGTGAAATGTGTAGAGCTCACATATTTGAAAGACTAAGATTCAAACTTAGTGGAGGCAGTGATAGCAATTGATAAAAGGAGCTGGGAAGGGGGAAGGAAGAATGAGGAGAGGCACAACTGGAAAAATTTTCCCAAGAGGACAGGTTTCCAGGAAGAAAAACAAAATATGTAAGTATTAATATGTGTACATATAATTAAAATTAATATATGCTAACTGTTGCAAAAAAAATTTGTTTATTTTTATTCATTTGATTCACTCATTCAAAGTTAATTCAAAGCCTTAAAAGAAACAATTTGCATTCAAAAAAATCTTGACAGATTAGATGATCAAGATAAAATTTAACAGAGATTCATAAACATCCTACACTTAGACTCAAAATAACATTAGAAATTAAGAGTAAGGGATAATTGTTTATTAAAAATCCTAGGGCTATTTTCTTTTCTGTTTTTGTTTTTTTTTTTCATATCTGCAAAGTTAATATGGGTGTCTGCAACATGTACTTGAAATATTAAGATAAATTAACAGAAACAGAGTTATTATTTCCTCTGTAGACTACATGGATCAGGCCACATCATCACATTGATATCAACATCAAAAAACATACATCCTACAAAGGGCTAATATCCAGAATCTACGAAGAACTAAAGTCAGGAAAAAACAGACAACTCACCAAAATGTGGGCCAAAAATATGAACATAACTTTTTCAAAAGAAGAGAGACAAATGGTCAACAAACACATGAAAAAATGTTCAATATCACTAATCAGGGAAATGCAAACTAAAACCACAATGAGATGCCACCTCACCCTGTCAGAATGGCCATTATTAAAAAGTCAAAAAATAATGGATGCTGGAATACATGCAGAGAAAAAGGAATGCTTAGACAATGTCTGTGGGACTGCAAATTAGTACAACCTCTATGGAAAACAGTACGGAGATTCCTCAAAGAAATAAATGTAGACTTACCATTTGATCCAGCAATCCCACTACTGGGTATCTACACAAAGAAAAGGAAGCTGTTTTATCAAAAAGACCTGCACTCAAGTGTGTATCATAGCACAATTCTCAATTGCAGAGAAAGAGAATCAACCTAAGTGCCCATCAATTGATGAGTGGATAAAGGAAATGTGTTTATAAATACCACAGAGTACTACTCAGCCATAAAAAGGAATGAAATAATGTCTTGTGCAGCAACTTGGATGGAACTGGAGACCATTATCCTTAAATGAGATATCTCAGTAATGGAAAAACAAATACCACATGTTCTCACTAATTAGTGGGGCTAAACTATTGATATACATGGGTACAAAGAAATGTAAAGGACATTGGAAAACAGGAAGGGGGAAGTGTGGGAGGGAGCTGAAGGATAAAAACTTACGTATCAGGTGCAATGAACACTATTCTGGCACATTAAAAGCTCTGTCTTAAGCATTATACAATGTATCCAAACAACAAAACATTTGTACCCCTTTAATATTTTGAAATTTTTTTTAAAAAAGTACACAGAAGCTTTCTAAAGAAGAAAGACAAATGGTGAATAAACATGAAGACCTGCTCAATGTCACTAATCATCAGGGAAATGCAAATTAAAACCACAATGAAATATCACCTTACACTGGTTAGAATGGTTTTTATTAAAAAGTCCAAAAACAATAGATGCTGGCATGAATGCAGAGAGAAAGGAAAACTTATGCACTGTTGCTAGTACTGCAAATTAGTACAATCTCTATGGAAAACAGTATGGAGAGCCCTTAAAGAACTAAAAGTAGACCTACCATTTGATCCAACAATCCCACTACTGGGTATTTGCACAAAGGAAAAGAAATCACTTTAACAAAAAGGCACTTGCACTTGAATATTTATTGTAGTATGATTCACAATTGCAAAGATGTGAAATCAACTCAATTGCCCATCACTTCATGAGTAGATTAACAAAATTTGGTATATGTATACTGTGGAATACTATGCAGCCATGAAGAAGGATGAATTAAGGCCTTTTCCAACAATTTGGATGGAACTGGAGACCATTATCCTAAGTGAAGTATGTGAGGAATGGAAACAAACACCACATGTCCTTGCTATTAAACTGAAACTAACTGATGAGCACACATGTGCACAGAGGGAAGGGAAAACAAGCAGTGGGGAAGGGAAGGAAGGAATGGACGAAAACCTACCTAGTATGTACAAGGAACACTATATGGTGATAGGCAAACTTACAACCCTGACTTAAGCATAACAAAAGTGATCCGTTTAACTAAAAACATTTGTACCTCTGTAATATTTTTGAAATAAAAAAATAATAAATAAAATAAATTAAAAAATAAAAAGATACATTCTATAGTGGGAATTCAAAGTATTGAAATATTAATACAATATGCTGTAGTTTGAATCCAGTTGATGTGAGAAAATTATAAAGAAACCAGGATATTTAGCCTCCTCCTGTGAATAAAGAAGACTTACCATGGTCCATGTCAGAGAGCAGACCAAGACAAAGATGAAGGAAGAAAGTTAAAGAAAAGTGCAGTTTTTTTCAAACTAAGGCAAATCTTCTAGCATTAGAGCTATCAAAAAGGAAAAAAATTAAAAATCTTTCTTTCAGAATTTGTAAATTAGTCATTACTGGAAATTTGCACTAAAAATGTGAATGACTACCTGCCATTGTTTCATTGGTTCAGATGTGGTTTGTTTACACTCGGTATAATCCCTAACCTTCAAAAATCTCCTTTCCAGACAGTTTCTCGTTAGATGATGGCAGTGAAAGTTGTTCACACTAGATTCAGAAAGCAGAAGAAAAGAATCTGTTAGTCTCTGCAAGACCTATTGGACATGGAATTTTGCCTTTGCTTATATTTTTCCTGTAGCTGAGATCATTGGCAGCCACTTCGTGCTGCTACTGGAGATCTAGTCATCTTCTGGAGATTTCCTCACTTTCATGCTACAGATTCCTGACCACATTGGTGGTAGTGTCCTTGTCCTGTGATGTCTCCACTTCTGAATTTTCTAATAATTTTCCAGCTTTTTCCAGCCTTCCAGTGGTATAATCTGTATTAAGCCTTTAATTCCCTGTATTAAGCCTCTTCCTACTTAAAATACCTAGAATGGCCTCCATTTTCCTGATTGACCAGTACACAATTGAATAGAAGCTGGATTACATGAGCTCCACAAGGCACATTGCAATTACTCTCTGTGTGTGTGTGTGTGTGTGTGTGTATACGTATATACACATATAAGAAATAAATAATTGGTTAAATAGGAACAAGTGTGTTTCTTTGTACCTGTAGATTTGTTTGACTAAAAAGCAAATATACCATCATACATTGTCTTACAAAATTTTACCCTTTTGAATGTGTAATAGTCTCACGTGATTAATATATTGGTTCAGAGATGCAAATTTTACACATAATTGCTAATTACTCTTGAAAAGTAAAACACTGAGTTTTTTTGAACTCTTAGTAACTTCAATAAAATTATGTCACTAGTTTTCTACTCACATTCTTAATTGTCTGAAAAAACTGTCAGATATGTTCAAAGTACGGTTTTCCCTTTGAAGTTTTATTTCATTTATGAGTTTTGCTTGCACTCTAAATTAAGAAAGGAGAGTAAAGCTAAGTATAATTGAGATGGTCTTCAAGTTGATGGTCATGGGCATGGCCCTCTCAAATGTGCAAACTATGGGAGGAAGCCACTTTCTTGCATTAATTCTGGAAGGTGACTTGTAGAAAGTTGAATTTCAGAATTCTTAGTAGATTTATGAGAGGACACATTACCACAGATGAAACTTCTGGAAAAAACGCAAAAACCTAAAGTGGGGAAATGATTGAAGAAAATTTGTGCGAGCTGGACCTACAAAAAAGGGAATTGGGCTGGATTATGTAGCAAGCAAGAGAAATGGTCTAGAAACTCAGGGGTTAGAGGTGAAAAGCTAGAATGTGGTTCGTGGAGCAACGGAGAATTATTGAAGGGGGCTTATGAAGTGGAAAGATCAGAGACAAAGTAAAAGATTAAAAAAATTTTTAAAATAACTACATTGGGTAAAGTAGCTAAGATCAATAAGAGAAGGAAAGTTGTATCTTTAGGCTAAAAATAATCATCAAAATCTTCCAACTACATAAATACAGTTTTAAGTCTGTCCTGCCTCCATTTCTCTCTCTCTCTCTCTCTCTCTCTCTCTCTCTCTCATACACACACACACACACACACACACACACACATACTCACTCACACACGCAATGTGTTATCATGTCAAATAATTTCAAATATAATATTAATTGGCAATAATGTCAAATAATTGTACAGGTTCATTTTTCAGTATCCAGTCTCTGAATTTTAATTGTGTTTTAACTGTTTCCCTTTCGTAATCCTAATCAATTTCAACTTGTTATACATGTCTTACTGTCACTACTTTTGGAGGATAGGACACACTCTTGTACAAAACTAAGAAATTACTGAATGAAACTACAGCCATGTTTTGTTTCTAATCTCCCCACCCCAACTAAAATGATTTATCCTTCACTAATTCATCTTACTAGTTCTTTGGTTTAATTCATATCTCTTAAAAAAGTATTTCCTGTGAAAGTATTTTTTCTTGCCTTCATTACACTGAATGTTCACAGATTCATATATTGATATATTTAACATTATTTATGAGGTTTTTTTTAAGATAGGAAGTTTTTTTTTTATATCCCAAGTCATCAAACAAGGTATATGAATATTTTTAATGAATTACAGTAAAAAGCAGAAACCTGTTGGGCATTAAAATTAAAAACTAAATTGAAGATTCAGTTCTACTACTTAACAACTTATGATAGTAAAAATGTGATGATAACGTCCACCCCTCAGAAGATGTTGATAAGATTAATTGAGACATCATGTGTAAAGCACATAGCATACAGACTGCCTATATCCAATTAATATGAATCCTTCCCTCTTCCCTGGAGACAAGTTTTTAAATTTCTCAGAAATGCTAAATCCCAACTTCCTCTCACTTATATTTGTGTATATGAAGTTCATAGTTTCTCAGTATATCTAGAGATCACCTGCTTCTGACTGTGCTTGCGGAAAAAAAAACAGATTCATGAGCTCCAATTATGGAATGATCTTTATGAATAGGGACAGAAATATGCATTTTTAACAAGTTCCCACGTGTTATGTATATACCTGATGTTCGATGGCAATTAATCTAGACTTCCCATAGGAATTGAGTACTGAATAGTTCACTTCAAATCTTATCTAGGAAAAAAAATAAAAAATAAATTTTAAAAGATATTTGAAAAAATGAACGAGAGGATTAATTATAGAAAAGAGCACTGGGTCAACAAACAGTGTGTATTGAACGGTGTGCAGGTGAAACATGACACCTGAAAAATCTTAGAATTTGAAGAAAGGACTGAAATATGTTCTTAATAAAATTTCATATTAAATAGAGAGGTTTAATGGTTTCTACACAATTTAAGCAATGCAATAACTGCCTTGTATGCAATGAGGTGTCAGTTTTCTTTTTCATCATTTTAACAGCATAAGATTGCTGCTATCAGACTATATTCAATTTCCAACCTCAATGTTTTCAATGTATTTTTTTCTCAAGTGTCCACTTTAAAATGCATTAAACTGCAGAGATACAAGACAAGGGAATTTTTAATCTTTTATCCAAAGTTTCCAACTTGTATCCTCTCTCCAATAAGATCCAGGTCTTTCTATAAATTATTCTAAGCAAGATCAACCTCAGATTTAGCAAATCAGTGTATTTTAAATCCTATGGGACATAAATGGAGAAAACTTGCAGTCTTCATGTCAGTTAAAAGGCATATTTTTAGATTTTTTAAAATTTGGATTGAATGGTTCAATGAAAATACTCTAAATTTATTTTTCTTACTCCCATTGCATTTGCCTTGCTGCAAGTTTAATAATTAGTTCCCCTACTTTCTCTTGTCTAAATTAATTATTTACTGCTTCATTATAATATTTATCAAAAGGCAACTTTGTCACAGAAATTTGGCATTGAGTGAGTTTTCTCTTCTCACATTGCCCAAAAAGAAATAAATGATGTTCACTCTTTATTCCTCTTGGACACATTAAAGTATCATATTTTCCTAATAGAAAATCATAAATTTGGTTCTCTGAAGGCTGTGCTTATTATATGAGGTATTATTTGATAAATTCCTGCTTAAAATGTCTAAATTAAGTTATAATGAATTATAGGCATTAATAATAATCTCTTCCATTTATAAGCATGTTATAAAATATGTAATTCCATTTACTTTTGCAATGTTATGAGGCAGACAAATTTATTGCCCCCATATCACACACATACAAGAATTGAAAGGTTAGGAAGGGATTAATCCAAACTTATATGATTCCAGAGTGGTGGATCTAGAAACTATGACCCAAGACTTCTCACTCAGAGTCTACTAGTCTCTGCCCTGTACCAACTTATGGTTGGTACCACTGTTGATAATCTCTAAGCAATAACTGGGAACAATCTGGTACAATGTGTTTAACTCCTGATTGTAACTCTAATAAACATATAAAGATTAAAATAAATAATATATGGTAGAGTTGAACTACAGTAAGGAGCAATCAGATATTTAACCTCAAAAATAGAAGTTAATTTTAAGTATTTGCAGCTTTTAGTAGGAACTAGATAGTAGAAATAGACAGCCATTGAATCTGAACTCTATCTGGACCCTAATTTGATATTTTATTGATAGAGAAACATAAAACTGAAATTGCATCTAAACCTATTATACATCTAGACCTGAGATCTGACAGAGATCTCTAGAATCCTGGCCATGCAGTGGTCCACAGCTTGAGAGTTGGCTTCCCTGAAGAGTCGTAGTAGTAGACCTTGTATAAATTCAGCTTACCATGATTGTCTTAAGAGTTTGTATAGAATATAAACTTAGTGGTATTTCTTTTATCTCAGAGACTAAAAACTATATTGCCCTAAGAGAATATAGGGTTTGGATGTGTACAGGCATGATCCAAAACCCTGCTCCATCAATTTCTATCTGGGTAAATCTGAGCAACTTAAATGTCACCAAGACTCAGAGTTCTCAATATTAAAATGAAGATAATAACTACTTTGTAGGCAAGTCAGAGATCCAGCATACATAAGATTTGTCATAGTTATCACTTATATTTTATTTTAATTAAATTCTTAATATAGAGAAAGAACATTGCTTTAGTTGGTGAAGACAAAATTTTCCTCCTGGTTTTGCTGTGACCTGGCCATTTAACCTCAAATGAGTCACTCTTTATCGGTCTCATTATTAGAATAAAGTGGTTTCTTTTTCTGACTATATGGCTGCCATTACTTAATGATTTACTTTTAAGTTGATAGAATTTAGTTCCATAATCGTTTTTTCTCCACACAAAGATTTTCAGGCCCTGGCTCTCAGACAAATAAATGCTCTATAATATTGGCTGTATTCCTAGTTACTAGCTCTATATAGATTTTTATATGCGAACAGCATAATCTCTCACATCAACTAAGCTGCCAACTGACTAAACTATTTACAGTCTAAGCTATGGTATGAAAAAAAAAACATTTAATATGAGAATTATTGGATAGAAGAGTAAGATAACCTCTACGTTCAACAGAGTAGGTGCTGCCTGTCCTTTTTTAAAAGATTCTAAAACAACTGACACAAATAAGGCTTATAGAGATGAACCATGACTAATTGAATATAACTCAAAACATTCACATGAGAAGATCTTATCAAAAGACTAAGCTGCTATATTATCTGGTAAATTTGAAGTCAATAATGTTTTAAGGGAAATATCTGTTGATCAGAATAAATTATACCTTGGTTTATTTTTACCTCCATTTTCGTCAGGTGTAAGATCTGTGTGAACACGGTGAAATCACAAGTAGACAGTATCGACACCAGCTACTGTTACAGGAATGAATGAGAATGTCAAAAGAGTAGCTTAGGACACTACCTGGGAGAAGAGGGTGGAGCAAACAAGTTCTGTCCCTAGACGGCAACATGAATAGGGATATTCAGAAAGGAAACAGCACTAATACTGCTATAGGATGCAAAGCAATAATAGTTGAAGGAGAGAGAGCAATGGCACTCACGAAAGTTGAATTTGTCCCAGAGAGGAAGTTAGTTGGAAAACAGGTGGTTGAGGATCTAGGCTCTAGTGCCAGGACTGTCCAATCAATTCTTCCACCTCAGTTTTGGTTTTGTTTGTGCATCTATGAATTTTCATTCAGTAATATCAATATTTGGTGAGATTTTTAAGTATAATATATAATCTTGGCCATATTTATTACTTATATTTTATATGAATCAAATATTACTAATAACTTTATGTAAGAATCTTAGCAAAAAATTAAATCTTCCATAAAATACCTATTACAAGGAATGCCGAATAAAAAATATTCTAGGACATGTGACACTTTGAGACTAATGGCCTAAAACTTATGCTACCAGGAACCCAATGTTGCTCAGAATTTCTTTAGGGTCAAGAGGACCCCCAACTCTGCTTCACCAACAGCAAATGCCTTTTTATTATTTTATATTTTGGAGTTACATAAGAGTTCTATTACTTAAAATGCTTGATCATTACAAAATACATATACAAGTATTGAAAGATCACATTGTACCCCATAAATATATACAATTATTGTTTGTCAATTAAAAATAAAATGAAACAAAAAAAATAAAATCAAGCATAATAAGAAAACTAAAAGGTTTTAAAACCACTGATTCCAGGGACCAGATGGTATTAAATAAACTGTTTCTTCGGAAAGTATTAAAAACTCTCTTGAAATATTATCTTTTCAAATATATTTCTTGCTTATTACTAGAGTTTCAATATCAGAGAACATAAAGAACAAGAAATTTTATTGCTGTTGCTGCAAGAATCACTCAGAGAAAAGAAATACACATTTTTGATGAAAACTAAAGGAAAAAATTTAAAAAGAAGTTGCAATAAATAGACTGAAGTTAGAAAAACAAGCTGTAAATTCCATTTAAAAGAGAAATGTTTAAACAGGTGAACATGTTTGTTCAAAATGCAAAACATGTACATCAAAAGATTTCCTATTACTCATCAATAAAAATAAAATTATAAGGTCTTGCTATTATCTTAATCATAATTTTTCATTATGGGAGAATAACTGTCATTGGCATTCTTATGATGAATTTCAATGTATATATATAAACAATAAGTTAATCTAATATGCATTACCTTGCATATCATTCATATAAAGTTAACTGACTATAAGCTTTTAATAATGTCATCTGGAAAATTCTGTCCAAGTTATCATTTAGTGGTCTAATATAGCTACGCTTTCAAGAACTTTATTTTGAAGGTGGAAATAAAGCACCAGCACAGGAAATGCTTATTTGCCAAGAATAGACATAAGTCATCTTATGTCCACCACAAGCACACCTTGCTATATTACTCACAAGTTTCACATTCAGCCAAGGTTAAACCACACATTCCCACATCACCTTTGGAGACATTGTAGCAAGGCTTCGTATAAATTTACTTCTATTTTATGAACAGGTAATTTATCATTCCTCTTAGGAAAAAGAAAATGGTTTTCAGAGGTTTGATTATATGCTATGATACATTTTTAACCTTTACTGGCACCTGACCAAGCATGGTACCATTTGTTGAGAAATAAATGTTCTTGCGATTTGCACAGCACAACCGTCATCATCGGGTATTAAATTATCATACCCAGTATCCATTACCACCTATTAAGAAGGAAGCATAAAAACTGAAGACGGTTTATAGTACAAAGAAAGAAAGGAAAGAAGGAAGGAAGGGAGAGAAGTTAGAAAATAGAACCTAAAATGATAGATTAGGAGATGAAAATTACCTGGATCTGGTGGGCTCAATTATGCCTCCCCTCAAATTCATATGTTGACATCCTAAAGCTCAGTACCTCAGAACATAACTTTATTTTTAGAGATGAGATCATTAAGGTGGCCTGATCCCATATGACTGGTGTTCTTATACGGAGGACATTAGGACACAGACACATGGAGGGAAGACCGTGTGACACAGAGGGAGAAGACAGACATCTGCAAACCAAGAAGAGAGGCCTCAGGAGAAACCAAACCTGCTGACACCTTGATCTCAGATTTCTAGCCTCTAGAATTGTGAGAAAATATGTTTCTTTTGTTTAAACCATACCCAGTCTGTGGTACTTTGTTATGACAGTCCTACCAAGCTAGTACACTGGGCAATGGAAAGAATACTGAGTATAAATGTAATAAATGTATTTAATTATGAGAAGGCTTATTAAGTGGAGGATTTTTATCAAATTTATTGGTGGAACATAATTAGATGAAATGGAAAAGGCAAAGAGTTGGGCGCTCTAGATATTTTGCTAAGTTGGCTGTTAGCAGAGTATAACAAATTAGACTAATATATTCGTCAGAATTTTTCATTAATGAGAATGTTGATATCAACCTCACAGACAAAAAATAAATTACTATCATTCAAAATCAATCAAATAATCCAGTGATATCACTGAACAAATTTATGGACAATTTTTTCACACATGATATTGAATACCATCCCTAAAAATATGAAAGCCTAACTTGAGAGAGGCTTTATCCTACTGAATGGGTTCTTCTCAGTTCCTACTTGTACTTTACCTGAAAACACCTGAAAATCTTTTACACTTTGCCCATTTCTTAAATATATAATGAAACATAACACAGAACTGATGAAATAAGGAAAAGTTTACACAATAGAGAATCAAATCCTTTTATAAGGTGGAATTTGGGGTATTGTCAATATCAAGACCTAACTGAAAATTGCTTTAAATTCAAGAGAATTTATTGGTTTATATAACTGAAAATTCTAAGGAAGGGAGAACTTAGGTGCAGTTTGATCCTGAGGTTCACTAACTCATCAGATTTCCATCTTGAATTCACAATAATTCTCTCAGCCCTCTTCTCCTTCATGTGCCAAATATGCACTTAGTGGCTTTCTACATAGCAACAAAAGTAGTTGCCACATTTACAGGTTTTACATTCAGATGACGTATTGTCCTTATATCCAGGTAACTACTCAAAATGTTGCCCATGGAACAGCAGTATCAGCATCACCTAGGAGCTTGCAAAAAATTCAAATTCTAGGTAGTTTATCAGGTAATTAGAACAAGTAATTTGTCAAATTGTCAGATCTCTGAGTAAGAATTTCTGAAAGGGTGCCTAAGAATCTAAGTTATAACAAATCCTCTCAGTGATTTTTATGAACATTAAATTTGCAGAAACATATTTCTAGGGAAGTAGTTTCAAACCTGCTTGCATAGCAGTATTGCCTTGTAAAATAATATCATGGCCTGAGTCCAGTCTCATATGTTCTGGTTGTATTGGTCTGAGGTGGGAGCCAGGTAGTGCTATTACAGGCAATCCATGCTTTGCATTGTTTTCATATGTAGATTTCAGTTATCACAACTTAGTTAAATAACACCAGTCCCCCAACACCACCATTGAAATTTCAGTTGTAATGGTGTATTAACTGTGAGAAATTGTTAGTGACGAATTCATGGCAATTCTTCAGTCTACAAATCTTCCTATAAATAACATATGCCCATTGTGGATCAATGACCAATCACATCACTTTTTTTAAAGCATTCTGGTGATTGGTCACTGCACATCTGTTAATCAGTTCACTCTGAGCAACATGTGTCTCTCAGTGATAAACCCGTGTGACATATTATAAACATGGGTAATCAAAAAAGGAAATCGGCCAGCAAAGATAAAGGGGCAGCAAAGAAAGGAAAAATGATAATTTGGGGAGTGAAATGAAATTCAAATGTAAATGTAATTTTAAAATAAATGGCTGACCTTGGGAATGTTGACCTGCTGCTGTTTGATAGACTTTAGATATGAAGCAGAGGAGCTTAGTGAAGGTGAACTTGTCAGCACGAATGAGGAAAGAGGTTGTGAAGAAAAAAACGAAGATGTCTCAGAGGATGTGACATCAGCAAGATATTTCATATGAAAGGAACTCTGAAGTATCTAATGACATTACAGGCACACAGGATAAAATGTTGGAAGTTGAACTAAACTTAGAAAGGAGTATGACAATCTGCCAAAGCACAAAAATGATGCTTACTCAGTATCATAAGTTATACAAGAAGGCAACCATTGTTCAAATTCCTTTTGATTAGTTGTCTACAGAGAAAGAAAATATTCTCAATATTTGTGATATTTTAATGACAGGGTAATAAATGTTAACTTTACTTTTAAAATTTTATAACATTAATGAGACAGTAAGGTAGTTTTTAATATTCTGACCAAAACATACAAAGGTCAGGGAGCAATTAGCAATTTCCCTGATGATTTATTATTAAAATCACTTTGCAGGCTTTCGGGTTGCATAGTCATTTCTACAATCCTGCACTGCTGTGCAAAGTAGGAATTGTTAGTATTTATAAACTCCCTAGGTATCTCAAAAGTACTGACAGAGTTGAGAACCACTGATTAGAGTAGCAGCTTTCAAAACATGGTCCTGGGAACATTAGCATCAATATCAATAACATAATTTTTTAGAAATGTAATATTTTAGGCTCCACCAAGATGAGGGTGGTACCTAATATTTTGTGTTTTTATCTAGCAAGCCCTCAAGGTAATCACAATTCTAATGCATGTTAAAGATTGAGAATCACTGATCTAGAAAAACAGAGAACTTCTAAGACTTCAACAGAGTAGAAAGCTAGTCTTTCTTAGTACTCTGGCAGTCATCTTGCGTGTTCTTAGCCTCAATTGAGACATATAACAATAACTGATTCAACTGCTCTGTCTTGTTAAGAAAGTGAGGAGGAAATATGTACAATTATTATGTGCCAATTATAAATTTAAAAATTAGATTAAAAATCATGTTCTTAAAAAAAAGAACGAAAGAGTAAAATGTTTGCTAGGAGAAACCCAAAGTCTCTACTATGAACCTCTTTTTTAAAGGAGGCACAAAGCATTAAAAGAGGAAATTTGGATACAAGTTTTAAAATTAAAAGTGAAGAAAAATCTAGGCTTCTAAGTGGTAGTGCAAGTTATTAAAGTTTGATAACTGTCCCATAAAAAAAATTTCCTAATTCACTTGAGCTGAAAGGTTTAATGTAGACGGACAAAAATGCCCGTTTCAAACTAATGAAATGTATTATTGAAATTTTTTTCTAAACATAAATAAGAAAAGGTTTCACTGAGATAAAGACACTAATATACACACAAAAAAAAAGTTTGATAGCTTCTTCATATGATTCATATTATATCCACTGGAGACAGTGTATTTATTACCACAGCTTTGACTAGAATTTACAAAGAGAATTTCTTTTAAGGACATCAGTCCAGACTTTTCAAGGTTGTTTTTTAAGCCATGATCATAAAACTTGCATAAGGACTTAAGGATTGTATTTCAATATTCAAATAGTCAATTGCTTATGCAAAGTGGGAAATTTTTCTCACACACACCTTGACCTCTTTGATTTTTATCATCACTTACCCCACCTGGCTTGCTTAGAAATAGCATAGCCATTTCTGAAGTATTTATTGGCCCCCTATATTGAGTTGCTCAGGTCAAAGTCAAGAAGAACTGAAGAATGAATAATTGGCAAATTAATGACCATCATTTTTTATGGGGAAAACTACTTAAAATTATGTTCAAGCTACTTCTAACTTCATCATAGTCACATAAAATTATACCTGATGAGTATTTTTTTTGCTTTGAAGTATGAGTTTTATTATCTCATTTTGTTTCTTGATGGTTATGGTGCAAACAGAAAGTTTACTTAAATAACACAGAATACTGCTCATTAGCTTCAGTATTTTAAAACTCATAAAAATATAAGTATTGGTTCAATTTTAAGCCACAATGAAGTTATTTTTTTATTGACGATGAACATATAATATTAATAAATAAAGCAAGGTTTCCATCTCCCATTCAATATGGAATAATAGGACAGGACTTCATCCTTTACCCTCATCCTCAAACAACTAAAAGACAGGACAAAAAGTACAAAACAATGGTTTTCTGATTTGCACATCCATCAGTGCAGGACAATGTTCTCTGAGAGAGGGAAAATAAAGAGCCCTATGATTTCCCAGTGACAAAGATTTCCTCCTTGACCAAACTCTAGTCAGCTCCCCTGAACTCTTTTCTCAACTAGTCCCAGATTTATGGCCTTCCATTTTGTTCACTGTCCAATTTTAGCAAGAATCTTGCTAAGACAGGTTAGCCAAAATTCTTCATCCTCAATACATATCTGATCAGATTCCTCATCTTCCACCATCCCCCAGGTGTTGTCTGATAACCTTGGCCTGCCTTCAACAAGAATCCTGTTAGGTTAGTTGAACCAGAATCTCCCAACCCCAATGTTTCTTCTTAACATTTTTCATCCACTGACTCCTACTCTGCTCTTTGGCTATAAATTCCCACTTTTTCTCGTTATATTCAGAGATGAGAATGTGAAAGTTGTCAGAATCAAAATGGAATCACTAATGTTAAGAAAACCCTGAAAAATGGATCCAGTAAAGGCAGGAAGAAAGGGTTCTTACACTCGTATACCTGATAAAAAAAGACTCTACAAAGTATACCTTGTATACCTGATAAAAAAGACTCCACAGTCTTGCACATCACAACCTTACACAAAAAAGTACTTCTGCAAGGACATCTGCCCAGAAACTACCTGTCCAACCTCATGCTGATTTCACCCTTGTTGTCGATCTTTATAGCCAAGCATAATTATTTCAAATTAATTATTAATACGTAATCTTCTTCATTTTTTCCTTTCAAAACCTTTGTCTTCCTTTATCTCCCTAAATATAGACATAGTTTCCTATGGAATATGAATCCCATGGCAAAGCTTTATTCCCAGACAAATATCTTTTCTTTTGGAGAGCTTCTCTCTGTTTGTTATTTAGGTTGACAAGAACAATCTCTGTCTCCTACTAAAAAATCCCATTGTGGTAGTCCCCATACGTGTGGTGATAGCTCCCTGAATAAAGTCTGCCTTACCATTCTTTAATAAGTATCATGAATAATATTTTCTTTGACACCATCTTACTTCTTGAAGGGAGTGTTCAGCTAGAACATGGGTACTAGAACTCAGTGGAGCCCAGCAGTCTCATAATTTGAGTATTTGAAGCTGGGAGTGCAGAAAGTCCCAGGTGGCTAAAATTCCCAGGTCAGAGTGTCAGAGGAGAGAGAGAAAGAATTCTGGAGAACTGCAGCTGGAGGGGTGGGGGTAGACTGTTTGGCTAGCTACTGATTAATCAGCACGAGCATGTGAGGAAACTACCTAAGCTTGGGGAAGAAAACACCTGAAAGCTGTCCTTGTAAGAATAGCTCGTGTTCTTACAAGCAAGAATGGAAACCCTCACAAATCAAGGGGCATCAGTTACAGTGCTCTGAAAGATATTGCCTCGCTATTGGAGGAAAATTAGCCCTATCTGAAAGATGTTCTGGTCCCTTCTGAGAAAGCTTTAAAGACTAAATTTGATCTATCTATTCCCATGCAACATTAACTGCATCTCAGAACAAAGCTCAAGAATATTTACAGGAATTCAAAAATATCCAGCAAATAACACTATGAAATTCACAAGTTCTGTCATCCAATAAAAAGTTACCAAGTATATAAAGAAGCAAGAAAATTATTTCTTCATAATAAAGAGAAAGCATCAACAAATAGAAACAAATACTGAAACATAGCTCATAGAATTACTAGTCAAGGACATGGAAAGAGTTATCATAATTATGTTCTATATGTTCCAAAATGTAACAGAAGACTAAAAATATTAAGAAGAGATATATAAGATATACAAAAAGACTCAAATTGAATTCTTGAGATGAAAAATACAAGAAATCCTGTTAAAAAATATGCAGGATGTTAACAGCACATTAACCACAGAAGAAAACAATATTAATTTACCTAAAGAAAAGTAATAGAGACTAGCCAAAGAAACACACAGAGAAAAAAACTGAATAAATAATTAAGAGAGCATCAGTGAACTGTGCAACATATATATTGGAGTGGGGGAGGAGAAAATATTTGAAGAAATAGTGGCCAATTTTTTTCCAAATTTGATAAATACTATAAACCACAAATCCAAGAAGTTCAACAAAACCCAAGCACAAGAAACATGAAGAAAACCACACAAAGACACCTCATAATAAAATTACTTAAAAACAGTTAGGAAGAGAAAAGTCTTAATAGTATCCAGAGAAAGGAGAAATATTATATATAGAAGAATAAGGATTCAAAATACAGCAGACTTCTCACCATAAAACTCTACAGCCCTTTATTGCAATAAATCTTAGAGGGAGTCTTTTAACCAGAAATGAAAATGATGCCAGATGAAAATCAACATCTAAATGAAGACATAAAGAAAACCAGAAATGATAAAAATATGGGTAAAAGATTTTTTTCTTGTTTTTGATATCCCCTTAAAATATAAATGACTGTTTAAGGTAAAAATAATAACTGCACATTATGGTGTTTGTGACAAATGTATAAGTAAAATAGATAACAAATTAGTACAAAAGCAAACAGAGGAAAAATGGAAGTATATTGTTGTAAGAGTTTGTATCTTGAGGGTTTACTGGGATATTTGAGAGTAAAACAGGATAAATTAAACATGTATACTATAAACTCTAATGTAATCACTAAAAAACAAAACAAGAATGGCTAAAAGCCAATAAATATAGGCTACTACTTTAAAATAAAACAGAAGAGGAAAGAATTTTTAAAAAGATGAAACAAATATAAATATAAAACAAATACTAAGATAGTAACTTTAAACACTAGATTAATAATAAAATTTATTTTAAATGTTCTAAGTAGTCTAATATTTTTAAAAGGTTATAGATTGTATAAGAACATTATACTAGACATAAATAGATTAAAGGAAAAACGGTGGATTAAAAAATATATCATACTAATGATAATCAAAAGAAAACTGGAGTGGCTATATATTAACAACATACTAGTATATGATGCCTATATTAACATCAGACAAAGCCGCTTTTAGTGCAACAAATATTATCAGGGTTAAGGAAGTCATTACATAATAATAAAGTATTCAATTTATCAGGAAGACATAAAAATTTTAAACAATTCTAAACCTAATAATAGAGCTTCAAAATATGGGAAGGAAAAACTAATAGAACAGCAAGAAGTACACAAATCCAAAAATTCAGTCTAAGATTTCAACATCTCTCTGGCTCAATAACTGATAGAACAGGTAAAGAGAATATCAGAAAGGATATAAGAAATTTAAACACCAAAACCAAATGACCTAACTGACATTTATAAAACACTTCACAGAACGGTGGAAGAATACATATTGTTTTCAAATGCCCATGGCACATTTACCAAGATCCACCATATTCTGGGTTATAAAACAGGCCTTAATATATTTAACATGATTAAATTCATGCAAATTATTTTCTTTTACCACAATGGAATTTAATTAGAAAGAAATCAGTAAGAGAGAGATATTTGGAAAATTCCAAGTATTTAGAAACAAAGTACCAATGTGAGAGGAAAATTTTAAAAAGTATTAGAAACTATATTGAACAGATTGAAACACATCATAGCAAATTTGGTGTGATGCAGCTAAAATGGTATTTAGACAAAACCTGTTAGTATGGCCAGTGTATTTTAAAATAGCAAAAATGTTGCGATTCAAAACACTCCACCTCCATCTTAGGGAAATATAAAAAAAAAAAGAGAAAATCAAAGCCAAAGAAAGCAAAAGTGAGGCAGATATCAATTAGCCAGAAAGCAGGAGAACAATATAATAAATTAATAACATAAACAGCTGTATTTCCAATAAAATCAATAGAAATGATAGCCTCTATCCTAACTGCTCAAGAAAAAGAAAGAGAAAAACAAATTATCAATATCAGAAATAACAGCAGTAATGTAACTAGAGTCTATAGATACTAAAAGGATAATAAAGGCATATTAATAACTATGACAATAAATTCAACAACTTAGATGAAATAGATAATCTTCTTGAAAGAGCCAAATTAAATACATTTAATCCTCCAAAATAAATATGAATAATTCTATATCTATTAAAAGAAGCCAATTTGAAGTTAACAAAAAAAAAACCTTTAGGACCTGATAGCTCTAAAAATTTACCAAATATTTACAGAAAAAAATAATAATACTTCACAAAGTCTTCCAGAAAAATCAAAGAAGACAGTATACTTCCTAGCTCAATTTATGAGCCAGTATTAAACTAATATCAAAACCACACAAAGACATGTAAAAAAGAAAAGAAAACTGCAGACCAATATTCCTTATACGCATACATAAAATACAATTTTAGCAAAAGTTCATTAAATCAATCCAACAATTTATAGAAAAGGTAATAAATATGTCATGACCCAGTGAGGAATTACCCAAGCAATATAAGATTGGTTTCACACTTGAAAACCAGTCAATGTAACTGACACCATATCAACAGACGAAACAACAACAAAAAATTATCATTTCAATAAAGGCAGAAGAAGCATTTGACAAATTTTGACATTCATTCTTGATAAATACTGTCAGCAAACTAGAATAGAATAGAATGTCCTCAATTTTATAAATGTCATCTTGAAAATCCTACATTAAACATTCTGTTTAATGATGAAAGACTGAATACTTTCTCCCTAACAGGATCAAATGAAGGATGTCTGCTCTCAGTGCTTTTATTCAACACTATACAGGAAGTGCTAGTCACACAATAAAGAAAAATGTAATAGAAAATAATAAAATGAGCTCAGATCAGAAGGAAGAATTAAAACTGCCTGTATTCACAGATACATGATCATTAATTTAAAAAATAAACTATGGAATCTGCAAAAAGACCCTATAATTAATGAGTTTAGCAAAGTAACAATATACAACTTAATATCAAAAATTAATTGCATTTATATACACTAATAATGATTACAATTGGATACTGAAATTTAAAACCAATGGCATTAACAATATCATTTAAGTATATAAAATGTATAGATATATATTTGAAAAAATATATGCAAGCTTTGTAAACTGAAAACTACAAAACCAGTTCCAAGAAAAATTACAGAAGACTTAAATAAATGTAGAGATATGCCAGGTTCATCATATAAACTACCCTCAGATTGATCTATAGATTTAACACAATGCCTGTTAAACTCCCAGCAGATTAATTTATACAATTTCTTTCTAAGATTTATATGGGCACACAAAGGACCCATAATAGTCAAGCAGCTTTGAAAAAGAGTAACAATATTGAAGAATTTACCCTACCTCATTTTGATGATTATTATAAACTAATTTAATCAAGACATTGGAGTATTGCTACAAAGGTACTTGATAAGATTAATACAATAGAAAAAAGAGTCCAGAAATAGACCCACATATGTATGGACAAATGATTTTCAATTGTGCCATAACAATTGAATAACCATTTGAAAAAAAATGCAAAACATGATCATTACCTTACACCATATGAAAACATTAACTCGAAATGGATCTAATATTAAATGTAAAACCCAGAGCTATAAGACTTTTCAAAAAAAAAAAAAATAGGAAAAATACTTAGTACCCATTAGTTTGCCAAAGATTTTTAACTACAAACATAAATAATACATTTTCTAAAAGAAAAAATTGATAAATTAGACTTATTCAAATTTAAGAACTTCTGCTCTTTGAAAGACACTTACCTAAAAGAATGAAAATACAAGACTCTGAACTTACCAAATTGTGCACTGTAAATCTGTACAGTATATTGCTTGTCAATTCTACCTTGATAATTATGTTTTCTTAAAAAATCAGTCTTGAAAACATGTTTAGTGATCATATTATCTGATATGGGATTTGTATCTAGAATATATAGCTTAAATAGTAAGATAAACAACACCCCACCCACACAAAAAATGGTTAAAAGATTTGAACATCAAAGAAGATCTATGGATAGCAAATAAGCATATGAAAACATGTTTGACATCGTTAGTCATTAGGGAAATGAAAATTAAATCTACAAACTCTCATATTCAAAAAGTCAATCATATCAAATATTGGTGAGGAACTGGAACTCACATGGACTGTAAATGAGAATGTGAAATGATTTATCTACTTTAGAAAAATGTTTGGCATATTCTTAAAAAGTTATTTGTAATAGTCAAAAACTAAAAACAGCCCAAATATCTATGAACATATGAATAGAGAAACAAACTGAGGTGTAAAATGGAATATCATTTAGCAATAAAAAGTAACAAATTATTAATACACCCAACAACATAGATAAATCTCAAAATAATTATGCCAAGTGAAAGAAGATAAGAAAAATAGTATATATTATTCATTTATATTTAATTCTATGAATGCAAACTAATGTAGAGTGACAAAGCAGATCGGTGGTTGCTTGGGGATGGAGGTGATTGCAGCCAGGGGCATGAGGAAAGATTGCAGAGGGGCACCAGGAAACTTTGAGAGTGGAAATGTTTATTGTTTTTTTTTTTAATTTCAGAATATTATGGGGGTACATTTTGGTTACATATAATGCCTTTGCTTCACCCAAGACAGAGCTACAAGTGTGCCCTTCCCCTATACAGTGTACTCTTAACCCGTTAGTTGTGAGTATAGTCACCCCCACCACCCCCCTCCCACCTGACCGGCACCAGATGAATATTACTTCCATGTGAGCACCTTAGTGTTGATCAGTTAGTACCAATTTGATGGCAAGTAGATGTGGTGCTTGTTTTTCCATTCTTGTGATACTTCACTTAGTAGAACGGGCTCCAGCTCTATCCAGGATAATATGAGGTGATAGATCACCATTGTTTTTTGTGGCTAAGTAGAACTCCATGGTATGCATACATATACCACATTTTATTAACCCACTCATGTATTGATGAGCACTTGAGTTGTTTCCACATCTTTGCAATTGTGAATCGTGCTGTCATAAACATTCGAGTGCAGATGTCTTTATTACAGAATGTCTTTTTTTCCTTTGGGTAGATGCCTAGTAGTGGGATTGTTGGATCGAATGGTATTTCTATTTTCAGTTCTTTGAGATATCTCCAAATTATTTTCCACAGGAATTGTACTAATTTTCAATCCCACCAGCAGTGTAAGAGTGTTCCTATCTCTCTACATCCACACCAGCATTTGTTGGAAATGTTTATTATCTTGATTATGGTGATGGTCTCATAGATGTACAGACATATGTTATTTATCAAATTGTTCATTTAATATGCAGTTTCTTGTATGGCAATTTTAACTCAATTGTGTTAATAACTAGATAGACACATAAAGAGATCATAAAATTAATTTTGTCTCATAAACTTACATTTATGTCTAAGCAATATTTTTTAAACTATACAGATTCAAATTTTTTGTTATTATTTGCTGTATTTTCTCAACTATCACTGAATTTACTTGTTAAGCCTAATTTTTGTGAAGATTATTTACTATAAAGTCTTAAGTTTTGTGATTTTTGTCATAAGTTGTTAGTAAATTGTTGATGTATAAAATAACATTAATATACAAAAATAATTTTCTAATGTTATAATGATAATATTAGTTTACTTCTTGAATCCTTTGACTTATTTGAAATAATTAGAGAGTTAAACATATGTTCTGATGAAAAAAGTTAACATTTTAATAAACATCAACCTTCACACATTTTTACAAATATATAAAGAAAATTGGTAATTATGTATTTAGGTAAGGATTAGTTAAATAAGATGGTATTAAACACCTAAATGATTCACAGATAGCTAAAATATTAATCAATATATACTTAGT
The DNA here is from genome assembly GCA_963574695.1 of Propithecus perrieri. Classification (NCBI taxonomy): domain Eukaryota; kingdom Metazoa; phylum Chordata; class Mammalia; order Primates; family Indriidae; genus Propithecus; species Propithecus perrieri. The sequence continues at coordinate 53,636 of CAUYRB010035276.1, read as the reverse complement.
ATATTTTATATGTTAGCATAAAATTATTCAATATTTCTTTAACATTATCCAATAGACATGGAATATATTGATTCTATTGTCTTGCATATAGACAAATGACTGAATTTCAAAAAATAAATATAAAAGTCCCAAAATTCAATCTTTTCTAAGATAAGGAGAAGAAATGTAAAGAAGAAAAGGAAGGAAACTAACCAGTATTGAGTACTCTTTATCCAGCAGGGACCACAATAGGTTCTTTACATACGATGCTTCATTTGATCAATACAATAAATCCAGAACTGAATCAACAGCTCATAACTCAATAACAAAATTTTAATCTGCAACATTGGTTATGTTCCAAGATGCAATGACAAAAGGGTTACTATTGTTTCTTTCTGCTGTACTTCCAATGTCTAGCATAGTGCCAGATGTATAGAGATGCTCAATAACTTTTTCTTAAATGATTGCATGAATTGTCTATATTTCCTGAGATTTTTATTCCCCACAAAGAATATTAGAGTGAGAGATAGATAATTTGTATCAACAGAGTACTACATTTAAGGGGAGAGAAAAGTCTAAATGGATGGCTATCTGGCTACAGAAACAAAGATTCCTAAAATCAAAACTGTGGAAAGAGCTCCATGTTCTAGGTTCTAGTTATCAAATTTGAAAAGAAATTTGATTTTGTCAGGACACTCAGAATGTATCAGGCTTGGTGATAAACTCACATTAATCAAGCTCATAAAGGACTAATTTATGGAACAGATTGCTAATGTATTAATTCAAATGAAATAGAACTTCCAAAGGTCTAAAATACTCTTGTCACCTGGTCAGTACATCCTCGTATCAGAAATAAAGTGGTTATGGGAAGCAGATACCATGAGAATACTGCTTGGTGAGCAAGGGCAATTAGGAACATGATCATAATGGTTTGTGTCACCAGGTTGTGAGAGTCTGAGGCAGCCATTAGAGATATACATACCACTGTCCTTAGACAGTTCTGAAATTACTCTTATTATTCTTTCTCTTTTATTATCCCTTTGCTGGACTGCCTACAGAACTTCTACCTTTACTTAACATATTCTTATTTCTCTTTCAAAATGCTAAAATAACATGGATAAGATTATGTTTTCTTTGTACATCAAATTGTATTTGACTAATGCCTCTAAAGTTTCTACCAAGTTCCTTCACTAAATTTCAGCAATGTCTTTCTTGTTCTAATTTCATTTAGGAAAGTAATTTCTCATGGCTGTGAATTATGTCTTGGTGTGGGGTTGTTGGTTGTGTTTGCAGATAGCTGATTTCCTATGTTATAGGTTTAACTCCAATTATCTTAAATTATCATGAAATTATAAGGTACAATTTACTATGAATCTGTGTGTGTGTGGTACATATTTTTTAACAAAGCATAATGATTTGAAAAGTACAGAAATCAAAATGGGGAAAATTGAGCAAAATAGTTCATGTGCTGAGCCATATTTTTGAACAAGCATGATATATATATATATATATATATATACTTGGCACACATAGTTAAGAAAAGAGATATATGTTACAATTTTAAATACTTCTACTAAACACTTCGATAGTATGAAGACATAGCAATTTTTATGCAAAAAATAACCAAAAATTACTAAAGCTATTTATTTTTATGTTTAAAAATTTTACTTACTAACATTAACCCATAAAAATGGAAGCCTCTTACAAGTAATGTGCTAATTTTGTTGCCTTTTAAAATTATCTTTATATAAAAATATCAGGTCTATTAACAAGATATGATCTTCTTTCTTAAACTCTAAAATCAAAATCTTAACAAATTTTGAGATTAAATGAAAAATATTTTTATCATTAAGTCATTTTTTCAAATATCAATTTCTAATTGGCAATAATTATTTTTCTGTCAACCCAATACTGACAGATTATATGCATAGCTGTCAGAGATGTGTAGAAATAGATAATTTTATTTTTACTTTTAATTTTAGTTATTAATTTTATTTATTTATTATTAATTCTATAATTATTATTTATTATTACCCAAGTAGAAGTGTGAACTACAATAAATTTTTGTAGAAAATTATCCGGCAGTACCAATTAAAATTTAAAATATGCATTTCTTTTGACCTAGCAAGCCCACATTTAGAAATATGTCCTTCAGAAATAAAAGCATCAGTGTATTAGAACACACGTACAAAGAAATTCACCGGAGACTGGGTTTATTATTTTAAAAATAAAAACCTGAAAGTGATCTGTTACATCAAAGACATGGAATATCATGGAACTATTTTAAAAGCATAAATTACATTTATAAGTAGTGACCTAGTAAAATATGTAAAATAGAAATTGCTGTGTACTGATTCCATTTTGTTAAAAGCTAAGGAGGGATGTGAATAGATACATACAAATATATGTAAATGTATATATATACACACATTTCATGGGTTGAGTGAAAAGTTAAAAAATGATATACATCAGATTGTTAACATAATTATTAGAGGGGTTGGTTCAGTGGCGTAAGTAAGGAGAAACTATTAACTGCCCTTATGTAGCTCTGTGTTGATCAATTTGTTGCAATAAGCAGGTATTTATTTACATTTAAAAGAGCAAAGGATTAATAAATTCAAGTATTGTACCTTTCAGGTTTTCACTTTTATTTTCCATTTATACATTCTAGTACTCAATCTTATTTGGTACCACTTTTTATGAGAGGTCAAAAACATTGCTAGATCTTACTGATCATCGTGGGGCCACTCGCATAGTTCTATAAGCTTTTGTCCTTTTGTTGCTTTTGAGTTGGAGGTTGTTTCTCTGACTATTTTGGCACTATTTCCCACTTATTCTATCTCTACTCATCAAGATATACTTACTGCGAGGGAAAGACAGAAGTGAATATTTTGAGTATTGATTTGGGAGAAGGTATTGGTAATGTATAAAGAGCTAGATGGAAGAGAACTTACTGACGCTAAGGCACTCGCCTTTGACTCACAGTTCAAAGTTCTGGGAAGGACACATAGATCTAGTCCTAATGACTTCATTCTTAGTATAATTACTATAAGTTGTAATATGCTCTGACCTACAGGGCTAAATATGTTCCTAGTATGTCCCTATGGATGAGATAATTAGACATATGATGAAGTTGCACCTTAAATTCTGCACTTAAAAACAAAATGGTTGGTTAGCGGAAGGCAGATACCAGCCGCCATATTGAAAAATTGCAGTTCACCACACAGTTTCCAGATATTAGTCATTCACAAACCTAAAAATCAATGACTGAGAGACTAGATCCCCTGGGCCAATGTCAATATGATACCCTTGTACCTACATGCAGAAAATATTCCTTGGATCACTTCCCTAAAGGACTTCAAAATTTTTTGGGGGGCGAGTAACTATGCACTGAAGAAAGGGGGGTACTCCTGAGAATTTGTAGAAGCCTGGTATATATGAGTCTTAAACTAGTATTAATAACAAGGAACTCAAAATGCCATCCAGCACCATTTGTATTACCCTGGATAGAGCTGGAGCCCATTCTACTAAGTGAAGTATCACAAGAATGGAAAAACAAGCACCACATGTACTCACCATCAAATTGGTATTGACTGATCAACACTTAAGTGCACATATAGTAGTAACATTCATCGGATGTCAGGCAGGTGGGAAGGGGGGAGAAGGGGATAGGTACATTCACACCTAATGGATGTGTTGCACACCGTCTGGGGGATGGACATGCTTGAAGCTCTGACTTAGGTGGGGCAAAGGCAATATATGTAAGCTAAACATTTGTACCCCTGTAATATGCTGAAATAAAATAAATAAATAAATAAACGCCATCATAGTTCTCTAGTTAGAAGTAGAGCTCTTGAAGAACAGGCAATAAGATAAATGTGTTCCAGAAGGCTGGAGATAAACTGCCCAACAATTAAGAGAAATGCAACATTTGTAAAGATTATAGATACAGAATCTGTAGAGATAGAGATTCAATGATCTGGGGAATGCTAGGACATCCTCTCTAAGGAAAGGACAAATTGCTTCAACTTGTTTCCTCTACAAATAGTAGAGTTGTGCTTTAGAGGTCTCTTTAGATATTGGTGACAGCATATATTGTACTTAGTAATAAATCTCATAGTCACAGGAAAGACTCTTGAAACTCTGGAGCAACACTGTACCTTCTTCAGAAGAAAGCTACTTTCCATACACAAAACATTTCCTGGAATGTTTCTGAGCATCTAACTACCAGACACCAAGTTTTCCCGACATGATTCACAGAATCATAAAATCGAGCAGTCACAGAAGTTATCCATTTTATAGAAGAAAAGGGACATTTGAAACTGGACTTGAACATATCCAGAAGGCGCAAGTTGATTACCTAATAAGGTGTCTCTGCCACATTTTCATGAAAACTGCTTGTGTTGTACCAGTGGCTCTCCCTCAAGTCAAACATGCAGCTTCACAAAGGGCTTCTCTATGACCAGTGAAAGAAGGAAAACTAGGTCCTGGTTTATATATGAACTGGCATGAATTATTAGTGTAAAGCCAAAGTGGACTATTTCCATATTCCGGCCTCATGAGGTAGTAGCCCTAAAGAACAGTGGTGAATGGAAAGTTAATTCCTCCTGTAAGGCAGAGCTATGGGCAACACATTTGATAATTTACAAGGCATAAAGGAAAAAATCAACTGAGGCACATATATACATAGTATCCTAGATGGGATAAAATGCTTTGGCATGGTGCTAAAGATTTTAAAACAAATGGGAAGACAGGTCAAGGAATTCTTGGAAATACATGAAAATACACTCATAGGAATAGACACAGAACATGCAGATCTTTGTGTCCTATGTTAATGCTCATCACAGAGTATCCACCACAAAAAAGGTCACTGAATAACTAGATGGACAGGATGACTGTTCTTTTGGATGAGCACCAGCTCATCTTTAGTCATTCCAGTACTGACACAATAGTCAAAGTATGGACAAGGCATAGCAATAGGAATTGAGTCATGGACTCAATAATTTTATTCCTTCTCACCAAGGCTAATCTAGCCACTGTCACTGTCAAACTCCAATCTGCTAGTAGCAAAGACTTATATTAATCTCTCAGTATGACACAATTACTGGAGAAATCTAGTGTTACTTTATGGCAGGCGTGTGGATTATATCAGACCCCCTTCCACTCTGGATGGGATGACTATTTATTCTGAGTGGAGATGACATCTAATTGTAGATCTACATTAACTTCCCAGGCTGCCCCACCAGTATCCTAACCTGAGGGCTTACATACTGCCTGACTGGTTTATTGTCATATTATCCCACACCATAGTGCCTCACATTAAGGGGTTCATTTCACAACAAAGGAATTGCAACAGTAGGTGTGTGCCTATGGGATCTATTTTTCTTACTATTAACATATACTTTCACCCACAAATGGCCTGCGTGATAGAACAAGAAATATCTTCTTGAAGGTTAAGCTGAGGTGACAGCTTAGGAACAACACCTGGAAGGGTGGAGCCCTGTCCTCCATGACAGATATTTACTCTTGGCCAACTACTGATACATAATTCTGTGTTGCAAGTAGCTAGAATTCATGGGTCCAGAACTGAGAGGAAGAAATAGGATTGGGACCTTTCACCATCACTTCCTGTGACCCACCTTATTGAACTTGTTTTTTCTGTCTTTGCAATCTTATATTTTACGTGATTCTGTTCTGGTTGTCAGATTTTGGATCAGCTGGATCCCTGACTGGATCAACAGGCAAAGGCAGGGATTATTAAACTGATTACCAGGAGGACACACAGTTGCTGCAAACATTGAGAGATAGGAGGAGTCCATATGGCATCTAGGGGCTTCACCAAAGTGACCTTTGATCCTTCTATGCCCAGAGATTATGGTTAGAGGGCTACTTTAAAAATCATGGCACAAAAAAGAGTGAATTAACTTAGAGCTCAGAACATTTAGGGATGAGGGTCCAGGTGCCACCCCAGGACAGCAACACTTATTTGCTCAAATGCCATGTAAAGGTAAGGAATATCCAGAATCGGTGACAGAAGGGGGTAGATGATTAAAAGTAGTTAACAACCTCAGGACCAGCTACAGTAGTAAGGACTGTGGTTTGTTTTAGTAATCATCTTTCATTAAATATTTGTAAATATTGTTGCTGCCTACCACTTGGGGTAAGACTCTATGTGGTAGACTGGACCTAATAAAGGGCACAATAGTCCTGAATGGTGCAATATATTGGCTGTACTGCACACTTCTGTGAATCACATCAAAATCAAATCTTCTTGCCCTGTCAGTCTAGCCACGACCACAGCAACATATGTCACACAGGCTTCTATTAGCTTCACACAGGTGCAACTTGGCAGTGACTGGCATCAGGCCTGTACCTCTCGATTCTTATTTCTTGCCCTGGGTCTTCTGAGGCAATGATGCCAAGGTGTGGGCACCAATGGGGAAGCTGCTTAAAAATTACTTAGAGCTCAAATGTGTGGAACAGATAATGCCCTGGGGTGGGGAGGGATTTGATCCTAGTTCACCTCTAGAAGCTAGAAAAAACAGGGAAACAGATTGTCCCCTAGGGCCTCCAGAAAGGAAGGTAGCCCTGCTTTTGATTTTAGCCCAGTGAGACTCATGTCAGACTCTTGACCTACAAAGCTATAAGATAATAAATTTGTGTTGCTTTAAGCCACTGAGTTTATGAAAATTCATTACAGCTGCAGCAGAAAACTAATATGCTACCTGACCCACTTTATTTACTGGTCATTTCCCCTTTACAAGATTGCAATTACTTTCAATTGGTCTCCATTTCTCCACCTCATTGCCAGGGTCATATTTCAGGTGCTACAACCTGGCTTTCTGGACCCTTCACAATCTAAGTCCTAACCATTCTTCTTTCTTTACTCTTTTTGCTCCTTAATTCCAATTCTCTAACCCAACAAGTTTGGCAATGTAATTATCAACTACATCTAGAAAATGTAAGCCTCTTAGGGCAAGTATTTTTCTTTTTTATAATCATCATCAATGTGTACTGCATGCCATGAATAGTACCTGGACATAGGGGTACTAAATCAATCTTTGTTAGGGGAAAATATGAATAAATTTCTTCCCCGTTTTTATAGTGCATTATGTGCATAGTTCTCTGCCTCTGAATTACTGAGTATTAAAATGCTAGCAAAACATTAAGACTCAGTACAAATTCAAATTTGTCCATAAAGCCTTGTACCCCACCCTGATTTTTCATTCTTCTCAAGTGCAATAGTATTTATTTCTTGCATTATAGTGTCATGCACATAGTATTTTGGATCTGTGTGTCCTTTTTGCCAGTGCAATTAAATTTAAAACCTCTAATGTACATATACAAATAACACATAGATCCTGTCATCAAAAAATTTACTCATAAATTATAGCAGCATTGGAAAATAAATAAACTGTGCTCTTGGTTTGGAATCAGAAGATATGGGTTCTAATTTCACCTCTGCTAAATATGAGATTTAGACTGCCCACTTAACTTTTCTTGGCTTTGTGTTGGTCATATATATATATATATATTATCTACATATAATGTTAATATATAGAGATAGATTATATATATGGTGTAAATTAGACCAGTAGATTTCAAACAAAATCATACACAGAAGCCCAATATGTAAATTAAATAAATAAAGAACTACTTTGATGGAGCAGGAGGGGACCCAGAGCCCCAGAAGCTCAAGCCCTGCAGCCTTCGCCTCTCACCAGCACCTCTAACTAGAACAGTAGATGCCCCACTACTCTTAGAATTCATGAAACATGATTCAAACATAGGTGGATTACGCAATCAAGACGCTTCCTCCAAACTCTTTGATGTTAAAAATACGTGCAATACTATTCTTTAAGAGGTAGTTTAAAAAATTACCATGTCGTTTAACAAGTAGACTGTACAGTCTTTGAGACTTTGCTTCAAAAGTTACCATTCTATAGTGTTAATATTTTTCTTTTTGCTTAAATTTTAGTAGAGTTTGCTTCATCTTATGACATTATCGTAAAACTTCTAAAAACCCATAATTGTATAATCAGGAATTAACCAAAGAAGCAAATTTAATAAAAGATGTATAAAGATATTTATTTTTTAAAAGTAGCTCATGCAATGGTGGGGGGCTGGCTACACAAGTCCAAAACCCATAGACCGACAGTAAGGAAAGATCACAAGCAAGGCGGAACTTCTCAGGCACAGACCGAAGCCATTGTCCACAGGCAGCAAAGGTGGTGTTTTCTCTTTCTCTCTCTTTCTCTCCTCCCCCTCCCCCACTACATTCTCTAATTTTATGGCCTCCAATAGATTAAATGAGACCCACTCAGATTATCCAGGATAATCACTCTATGTTTCCCTTACTTAAAGCCAACTGATTAGGGATCTTAAGCCTATTTGCAAAATTTCGTCACAAAACCTATAGATTTGTGTGTTTGATTGAATAACTGGGGGCTGTAGACTAGTTAAACTAACACATCAGAATGGGATCACAGTAAATATAATTTAGTTTTCAAATGAATGAGAATTTAAAACCCCAAAATATAATTATTTTTTATACTAAAATAATATTAAAATTTCTTTAAAATATCTTACTGACTAACAATATTTGTTGGGATAAATAATATAGACAAAACTTTGAGACATACTAACATAAAACTATTTATTGGAAGTCTAAAGAGCACTTAAAAGGCAAATTTGTAGGTCAATGGAATGCAGACAGTGTTTTTATAGAGAGCTTCAGCTATATCAGTTCTACCCTGAGTAGTAAGTAGAAAGCGAGCATTTTTCAGAGAATAGAAAGAAAGGCAAATCTCTTTTAAAAATCATTCAATAAAGACTATGTTTAAAGGCAACATTAAACAAGTGTATAAAGAAAGATTAACGACCTTCTATAAATGGTAAAAGCATTTTTAAAGATATACCAGGCCTACCGACAGATCAGAACAGGCCTGATGTACAGTGTGTAATCTATAATAGTTCTCATTTAGGAGAGAAAGCAATAAATGACATCCGCATCTTTTTAGAAGACATTCCAGAAAACATTCCATTGCATACCCTCCCAAAAGAAAATTCCAACACTTAAGTACACACTTCATACTTGTAATCTATTAACAAAAAATGGGAAGGTCAAAATCTGACTATGAACCATATCCAGACCTGACAATGAACACTGAAACCCTTCAATTATAAAGAAAAATTAACTTATGGTTGTAATAACAAAGTTAATGCAATACGCACACAGTTCTTGAGGAGATCTACATTCTTAGTAAAAATAGCAATGTGAAGACAAATCACAAATGCTCTTAATCATTTCATGGAATTGAAAGGGAGAGTAATAGGCAAAAAAGTTCGAATTTTATCTGTAAGAACTAGATAAAAAGAAAAGAGATAAAACTTCTTGAACTAAATTTGGGGGAAAAAATGAAGGTAAAAAAATAAAACAGAAGGTATAAGCTCTTAAACCTACCCATGCTTCTGAGGAACTTAGAGGAAGACAAAATTCTGGTAATGTTTTATAATATCTCCAAAAATGGAAGAAAAGAAACACAAGAGAGTGAGTAAAGAGTGGGAAAAATCACATGGGAAGTCATTAAAGTCTATACCTCAACCTAGCTTTAACAAAATTTCTAGAACTCTACAGAGAAAGAAATAACCACTATGGGCCGGGCGCGGTGGCTCACGCCTGTAATCCTAGCTCTCTGGGAGGCCGAGGCGGGTGGATTGTTTGAGCTCAGGAGTTCGAAACCAGCCTGAGCAAGAGCGAGACCCCGTCTCTACTAAAATTGGAAAGAAATTAGCCAGACAACTAAAAATATATAGAAGAAATTAGCTGGGCATGGTGGCGCATGCCTGTAGTCCCAGCTACTTGGGAGGCTGAGGCAGGAGGATCGCTTGAGCCCAGGAGTTTGAGGTTGCTGTGAGCTAGGCTGATGCCACGGCACTTTAGCCCGGGCAACACAGTGAGACTCTGTCTCAAAAAAAAAAAAAAAAAAGAAAGAAAGAAATAACCACTATGACTTATTATTTTCCATAATAAACTTTAAGGATAAATTAATTTGGAAAGTATGGGTCTAAGGTAAATTTCCAACTTGATGTATTAAACTCTGACATAGTATATTTCACAAAATTCTGTTAAAAAACAAGGTCCCTCAACAAAGACTATGCACACCTCCAGTGGAGAATATTTGCATAAATTAAAGGAGAAAAAATGAAATCTTCAGATTGAAAGGGTACATCATGTTTAAGAAAACAGATGTTGATCATACTATATTAAAAACATTTCCTCATTCTTTTATTGATTTTCAAGGATAAAGAATACCTAGGAAGAAACAAAACAATTCATCTTGAATAGAGAAGATGTGATAAAAGAACTAGTACCATGCTTGATGACAGATGATAATGGAGCAATATCTTCAAAATCAGAAGGGCAAGTGCAAATTAAGAATTTTACAAATAGCCAACACAGAGTGTACTAAAAGCATAATGTAACAAAGAGCAATCCTCAAGAAAAAAAGAAAATACTGAAATTTTGAATGCTTAAAAAAGTATCTTTACTATTTTGGTGGATAATTGTCAATTTGTACGTCTAGCACCTGAACCCAGTTCCTTTTTAAAGAAATCCTATTTAGGTTGGATCTGTCCCTATTCTCTCTTGCATAGCATAGAGTATTGATTTCTCCCTTTCCCTACCCCATGACAGTGCATAATGGACGTGAACAATTAGTGTGGCAGAGTTTCTCCCATCCACAGCTGTTGAGTATTTAGTGGCATGTCTGTTACAAGGACATTTCAATATTTGCATGGACATTGGGATAAAAGAAGAGGTATATTGTTATATGGGAAAAAATATCCAGAAGCATGGAAATAAATATATAGGGGCATCAAAGTCCATCAGCATTACAATGTGTATCTAATCATGTCAATGATGAAAACAATGGCAAGTGTCTAAGAGGCAAATGGTTAACTGCTGAGGAGACTGATCACACAGCAGCATCTCGTCCATGCCGGGATATCCTTGATTCCTGTCTGAGCCTCGTTCTCCGATCATTCTGTAAATCTCTGAATTACTCAATACCCTTAGAATAAATTTATTCTCTCATGTTACCCATTCAATTTCAATGTTCGCAATCAAGAACCCCCAATAATGTAATAATGAAATTCAAGACATGAATCAAAATTAAGAAATCAAGTTTTGGAAAGCTAGACTATAATTCAACAATTTCTTTAGTTTCCAATTAGTTGATTTTCCAAAAATTCAAATTAAACTAATATAACTTAATTTAAAAATATATATTAACTATATAACTATATATTAATATATATGAAATACTATAGTATTTATATAAAACAATTTTTATGTATCTTGCTATCTGGTTTTACATCTATATTGATCCTTAAAAAGGCATCTGGAAAGGTATTAATCTCCTATTAATAATGACTATTTTGGAGTATAGGGCTTCAGTTGATTGGAGGAGCATTTTTTTGTATTTTTCTATATTGCTTGAATACTATATAATACATTTATAGTTTGTATATAACTAACAAAATTACTATACTTTTAAGAAGTTGAAAGTAAGATTTAAAAGGTTTAAAATAAATAATATTTACAGGTTCTATTTTTCTATGAGAGGGCTGAATGTTAGCCCCTCTGTGATTAAATGGCAGCCTGCTATAATAAAAAATGCATTGACCTAAGATCCAGAACTTATTCCAGATTTGTGACTGTGTGTCCTTGAAATATTGGTTACCTTCATTGATTCTTTATTTTCTTATCTAGAAAATGAACTTATCTAACTAAGTAATCTTTTGGTTCCTACATTTATAAAACCTATGATTAAAAATTAGAATTAATTATATAGTCAAACAATATCTTCTATATATTTTATATGCATATTTCATAAGAGTACTTTTAAGTCAATGACAAAAGACCTTTATGGCCTCTTGCACAAGATGTTTTCAAAATAATTCACCATATTTTTATGAATTATGTTCCATATTTGATCAATGGGCTCTTTTGATAACTCCAATTTCAATCAGCATTTAATCAAACCCTCCGAGAAAAAAAAATAGATCAATCTCCTACAACTTATTTGCCAAGTTCCTTTAGACTTTTATAAAAATAGACCTTCATTTACAAAAAAAAGGACATAAAAATATAGCATTTAATATGTCAGAACAGCTTTAAACACATATATTCATTCATTTAATCTTGACAATATTATCATTTCCTTTCTATAAATGGGGAAATTACCCAAGGTTACACAGTTACTAAGTGGTGGAACCCAAATTTAAATGCAAGCACCCAGGCTCTTGAATCTTTCCTCTTACTCACTGTGGGACACTCCTCTGAGTTACCAGCTTAATATCACATCACCAGTATTGAGCATTCATCGTGTCAGATGCTGCTAAGCACTAGAAATGCAACAATGCATAATCCCTAACTCCTGCCTCACGAAACTTGAAGCACTTATTTCTTCTCTGGAAGATTTTCTTTTTCTCTTTAAGGCAAATTAACCTTAAATATGTTAATATTTTGTTCTATGCTAAGTTATCCTTTGTCAGCTTTTTTCAAGACTCCACACAGATTTTCCACTGAAATCAACTTAATTTGATTTGCCTCCCTTATACGCAACTTGTTTGGTCCTTCTACTACACATTTGAAAGTCTTTCATCATTTCTATACCTGCCTACCACCTCCTCCAAATTTAAGGAAAACTCAGTGACAAATATATATCTCTCTACATACATCCTTTCTTTAGGAATGGGATCTGTTAGGCAGACAATGTTTTTCACGTTTTCAATTAACTGAAAGTCTCATTAATACACACTTTAAATTTGTTTGGGTACAAGGGTTTATGTGCTTGTATTTGAAAGCATGTTTGTGTTGGGGTGGGATATGGGGAAGATGAGATATAGTGGTCAGAAGTATTATGAAAAGTAGACCTACCCCACTAGCAGTCCCACTACTGGGTATCTACCCAAAGGAAAAGAAGTCTTTCTATCAAAAAGACACCTGCACTCAAATGTTTATTGCAGCACAATTCACAATTGCAAAGATGTGGAATCAACTTATGTGCCTGTCAATTCATAAGTGGATTAATAAATGTGTGTGTGTGTGTATATATATATATAATATATATATATAACAAAATATATATATATATACACACAAACACACACAGAGACACAATGGAGTTCTACTCAGCCATAACAAAGGATGAATTAATGTCTTTTGCTACAATTTGGATGGAACTGTAGACTATTAACCTGAGTGAAGTATCTCAAGAATGGAAAAACACCATGTGTACTCATTATTAAATTGGAACTAACCAATGAGCACACATATGCACAAAGGGAAGTACAATTCAGTGGAACTCAAGCAGGGGGGGAAGGGGAGGAGGGGAAGAAGGGAGGAGGGAGGAGGGGAGGGGCAAAAACCTACCTAATGGGGACAACAAACACTATTTGGGCAATGGTAACATTTATAGCTGCTACTCAAGCATTACAAAAGTGACCAATGTAAGCAAAAGCATTAGTACACACTTAATATTTTGAAATTTTAAAAACAAGACAAGGACAGAAAGAGTCCACTGGAAAAAAAATTCTTTAATTCTTAAAATAGCTGTATTCCACCTCAAAGCACCTATTACAATTGACCACCAATATTAAAATCATCCATTAACTCAACAAATATTCAGGAAATGGCTAATAAGTATTCTATAGATTTCATATTATAAAACCAAATTTATTAACTATCAAGAACTTTTAGTTCTCTGAATTAAAGATTTCATCTATATATATATATATATATATATATATAAAAGCCTAATTCATTTCAAAAGCCTAAAGCTTTTATCCTTAAATATCAGTTTAATCATAAAATTCTGATTAAATGATCAAATAGTTACTAATTAAAATGTGTGCCTCTGGTTTTATTATAAGCCATTATTGTTTACATAGCTTAATATTGGTTAATGTTCACACACCAATAAGATGCTAACCCAAAGTCCTTACTAATCTGGTCAGTGAGTGAAATGTCAATGTGCCTTTATAAAACCCACTCACTATATTATATCAGCTATTGAAATATCATTTAGTTTCTATTAGTTTTTATTCTTCATCTAAAAATAAAATATAAACCTAATATTATAAGATTAAATATTGGTAAATAAATTCAGTAAAGTCTTAGGTTACAAAATCAACATACACAAATCAGTAGCATTTCTATATACTAGTAAAAAGTCAAGCTGAGAGTAAAATCAAGGACCTAATATCATTCAAAATAGCTATAGAGAAAATAAAAAACCTAAGAATATACTTAATCAAGGAGGTGAAAGATGTCTGCAAGAACTACACACACTGGTGAAAGAAATCACAAATGACACAAACGAATGAAAAACCATTTCTTGCTCATGGGTTGCTAGAATCAACATCTTTACCATGTCCATACTGCCAAAAATGATTTACAGATTCAACACAATTTCCATCAAAATACCCATGTTATATTTCACAGATCTAGAAAAAATATTCCTAAACTTCATTTGGAACCAAAAAAAGAACCCATATAGCCAAAGCTATCTTAAGCAAAAAGAACAAATCAGGAGGCATCATATTACTTGATTTTAACTTATACTGCAAAGCTATAGTAACCAAAACAGCATGGTACTGGTATAAAAGTAGAGACATAGACCAAAGGAACAGAATAGAAAACCCAGAAATTAAACCATCTACCTACAACCAACTGATCTTTCACAAAACAGACAACATACACTGGGGAAAACATGCCATTTTCAATAAATGGTGCTGGGAAAATTGGATAGTTATATGAAGAAGAATGAAACAGGACCCCTATCTCTAAACGTATACAAAAATTAATTCAAGATGGATAAAAGGCTTAAATGTAAGGCATGAAACCATAAAAATTCTAGAAGAACAGATACTACACTTGATCTTAGCCAAAAGGCTGAGAAGCAATAAAAAAAAAATTCTAGAAAAAAATGTAGGAAAAATTGTTCTAGACATTGACATAGGCAAAGAATTTATGACTAAGACCCCCAAAGACAAATACATAAACAACAAAAATAAATAAATGGGACTTAATTAAATTTAAAATTTCTTCACACCAAAAGATATAATCAACAGAGTGAATAGACAACCTACAGGTTGGAAGAAAACATTTGCAAACTATATATCTGACAAAGAGGGCTGATGTTGAGAATTTACAAAGAACTCAGACAAATCAATAGGAGAAAAACAAACAACGCCATCGAAAAGTGGGCAAAAGACATGAACAGAAGCTAGATAAATGGCCAGCAAACATATGAAAAAATTCTCAACATCACTAATCATCAGGGAAATGCAAATTAAAACTACAATAAATTACCACCTTACCCCTATCAGAATGGCTATTATTAAAAAGTCTACAATAGATTTTGGTATGGGTGCAGAGAAAAAGGAATGTTTATACACTGTTAGTGGGACTGCAAATTAGTACAACCTCTATGGAAAACAGTATGGAGATTTCTTAAAGAAATAAATGTATACTTACCATTCAATCCAGCAATCCCACTACTGGGCAACTACCCAAAGGAAATGACATCTTTTATTTAAAAAAAAAAAAAAAATAGGCACCTACACTTGAGTGTCTATTACAGGACAATTCACATTCCAAATTGCCCATTACTGGGTAAAGTAAATATATTTTTATATATATATATATATATACTCACACACACACAACATGGAGTACTACTCAGCCATAAAAAGAAATGAAATAATGTCTTTTCCAGCGACTTGGATGGAACTGGAGACCATTATCCTAAGTGAAGTATCTCAGGAATGTCAAACCAAACACCATATGTTCTCACTAATAAGTAGGAGCTAAACAATGGATACACACAGGCACAAAGCGATAATAAAGGACATGAAAAACACAAGAAGCGGGGAGGGTAGGAGATGGAGTGAGAGATAAAAACTTACTTATTAAATACAATGAACACTATTCTAGTGACAGACACACCAAAATCCCTGATTTAAGCATTATACAAGATATCCACGTGACAAAAACACTTGTACCCCCTTAATATTTTGAAATTTAAAAAATTAGGTTAAAAATTAAGTTAAAAAACATTTTAGAACAGATTGATTCATTGCCTTTGTTTCTGCAGAGGCAACATAATACAAGCAGTTAAGAACAAGGTAGGATCAGAGCAAAGAAAGTTTTTGTATGGTGAGAAAGAAGAAATACATTCCAGGTAGAGAATTTATATTTCTTTGTGCTATTCCTGAAATCTTTGCATCAAATTTTCAGGTACACTGACAATAAAGAAAAAAATATATATTTTATTTTGTTGTTTTTCTTTGAATGACTACAATCTGGATTTCTATAATTTACATTTAGGTTAAATACATTCTGATTTTACTATATTTTTCTACAAAGAATTAACAGATGTCTTAATAAAATATGACAACTGGTTTATAGACAACAAAGCATCATCAATTTTGTATACAGTTAAAAATTACACAAAACATCTGTAGACTAGTAATGAGGTTTACTATTTTTTCATTTTCTGCACAATATTGTTCAAGATAATAATTATATGTTCATTTTGTAAATGAAACCTGACTTGCTCATTAAAATAAACTCATTCTCAAAATATTACACTTGCATTTGTTAATATGTTGTTTTATTTATCTTAGTTTGCAAAATATAATTAATCTATATTGATCCACTCAACATGCAAAAGGCCTTCTTTGGGAAGGAGCTGTCATATTGTCAACTTCCTACTGAAACACTGCTTTTGATTTAATTTAAAAAACTTACAAATAAAAAAGCAAATATCTCTTCAATAATAATAATAATGTAAAATAGTAACTCCAAAAGGAAAGATACTCTGAAATACTCCCCCTGCAAACTTATACCCATAAAAATATACTATTTTATTGTGATAATTCTAAATTAGAACACATTTAACTGACCATGCAAGTAAAAATGATAAAATAATACTATTTCACATATGTGGAATGGCTAGGTCGAACACTTATGCTTTTTCCTGATTTATGAAAATTTGAAATTAAGCACTTCTTCTTCACAGTAATACCCTTATCTTCAGGTAAGGTGTAAAATCTTATTCTGAATATTTTGAAGTATTGCCATTATGAAGATGCCTACTATACACAGGTGATCCTTCAACAACATGGATTTGAATGATGCAGGTCCACTTATACATGGATTTTCTTCTACTTCTGCCACCCCTGAGACAGCAAGACCAACCCCCCCACTTTCTCCTTTTCCTCAGCCTACTCAATGTGAAGACAATGAAGACCTTTATGATGATCCACTTCCTCTTAATGAATAGTAAATATATTTTCTTTTCCTTAAAATTTTCTTAATAACATTTTTTCTCTAGCTTACTTTAAGAATACAATAATAATGCATATAACATATAAAATACGTGTTAATCGACTATTTATGCATAAGTAAAGCTTCCAATCAACAGGAACCTACTGGTAATTAAGTTTTGAGGGAGTCAAAAGTTATACACTGATTTTCAACTGCTCGGGGGGCATGGAGGGAAGGTTGGTGCCCCTAGCACCTATGTTGCTCAAGCAACACCTGTAATAAGAAAAGTATATAGCATTTAAACTATTTAGTAATTTTTAGGAAATGTTTACAAATTGAATGCATAAAAGATTTTCATCAGCAAAATGGTATGTGTGAAATTGGTACAAAAGAATATCAGTAAATACTTATCATTAAAATTCAGCTTTTTAGAACTACAGTATAAATTAAATCTAGTAAACATATAAAATGGATGTTGGGCAGGGGGGAGGGGGAGGGGGAGGAGGGAGGAGGGAACGGGTATATGCATACACCAAGAGTGCAATGTGCACCACCCGAAGGATGGACATATTTGAAACTCAGACTTAGGGGGGTAGGGGGGGCAAGGGCAACATACGTAACCTAAACATCTGTACCCCCATAATATGCTGAAATAAAAAAAATTATAAGTTAAATGATATGTCCAACACATATTTATTAGATATTTCATAATATTTAATATAAATAATAGATTTGGAAACTTGAAAGAGTAATCTAAGGAAAACCTTGATGATGATTTTCTAGATGAAATGATTGGTTTTATTTTTGTTGTGTCTGACATATAGTTAATAATTACGGTTAATAAACGGATATGAAAAAATGCTCAACCTCAGTAATCATCAGGAAAATGCAAATTAAAATCACAATGAGATATCACCCCACACCTGTCACAATGACTATTATTTAAAAACATCAAAGATAACAAGTGTTGGCAAGGATGTGGGGAAAAGGGAACCCACGTACACTGTTGGTGAGAATGTAGGATGTACAGCTGTTATAGAAAACAGTGTGGAGATTCCTCAAGAAACTAAAAATAGAACTACCTACCATATGATTCAGCAATTCTACTTTTGGGAATATATCTAAAGGAAATAAAATCAGTATGTTGAAGAGACATAATATATGCGCTCCTGTGTTCATTGAAGCACTATGCACAATTTCCAAGATATGGAATCAACCAGTGTCCAACAGTGTCTTAATTGATAAAGAAAATGTGGTTTATATTAACATATATAATGGAATTCTATCTAGCCTTTAAAAAGGAGGAAATTTTGTCATTTATGACAACATGGATGAATGAGAGGAAACTATGTAAAATGAAATAAGCCAGGCACAAAAAGACAAATACCCCATGATCTCACTTATATGTGGAATCTAAAAAAGTTGATCTCATAGAAGCAGAGAGTAGAATAGTGGTTATCAGAGGCTGAGATGGGGGAGATGCAGGAGGTGGTATTGAAAAGATGTTGGTCAAAGGTTGCAAAATGTCAGGTAGATAAGACAAATAAGTTCAAGAGTTCTATTGTACAACATGGTAACTATAGTTAATAATATATGGTATTCTTGAAAAATGCTAACAGAGTGGACATAAACTGCTCTCACCGCAAAAATGATAACTATGTGAGGTAATCCATATGTTAATTAGCTAGATTTAGTCATTCTGCAATGTATACATACTTGAAAACTTAGTGTTGAACATGGTAAATACATAAAATTTTATCTCTCAATCTAAATTTTTTAAATTAATCAACAGGAATGAAATACAAGTATAATTTTCTAAAATGATGCTAGAGCTTGAGGATTCCACTTGAACATGAATTTTGGAGGGAACAATTATTCAAACCACAGCAAGGAATTACTGACTGGGAAGGGAGTGGGAAATTAGTCCAATGACACTAAGAGAAAAGCTTTGTGAGGTACCAAAAATGTGTGTGCATGTGTGTGTGTGTGTGTGTGTGTGTGTGTGTGTGTGTTGACTTATGCTTCCCTGCAACAATAAGGAGTGAATCCTTTGTTCTCTCCTCAGACTAACAAGGAAGCAGGGAGGTGGGAGATTTTATCTCCAGCTGCAGCCAGGATGGAGATGGAAGAGTAGGATGGGTGAAGCTAGGAAGAGACGAGGAGGAGGGTTCAAGTCCTGGGGGTGCAGAGCAGAGAAGAAAGGATCCTGAGGAAGCCTGCGTGGGTCTAGAGTGGTCTGGAGAACATCACTAAAACAAAGGCTCAGGCTATTCCCCACTGAGGGCTGGCAAGGGACTTCTTGCCTTAACTGCACAGCCAGAATTATGGAGTCTCAACACAAAAGAAGTCAAGCTCCTAAAATAATTTAAAGAGGTTTATTCTGAGCCAAATTTGAGAACCATGGCCCAGAGACATGCCCAAGAATCCTTGAGTAAGTGGACTTGCGGTGGTTGGGTTACAGTTTGGTTTTACGCATTTCAGGGAGACAGGAATTACAGATAAAGTAGTAAATCAATACAGGGAAGGCATACATTGGTTCGGCCTGAAAGGGTGGAACATCTCAAAACAGGTACTTTTAGGTTATAGGTGGGTTTAAAGACTCTTTGATATGTAATGGTTAAAGAAATGAAGCCTTTGTCTAAAGGATTGGAATGTTTTAAGTTAAGGAAGTCTGTTAATCAGAGACAAACCACTGGCCTTATACCGAGACTCAGGTAGTTTTTTTAGATACATTGCATAGCCTTAGGCCTGTTAATAAGTTACAAAGGATATCTCCGAGAAGGGAGGTGGGGGTGATGAGGCCTGTCAGACCTCCCTTCTCATGGCCGGCAACTCAGTTTTAGGGTATCCCCTTGGCCAAGAGAGGTCCATTCAGTTAGCTGTGGAGGGAGGGGCCTTAAGATTTTATTTTAGTTCACAGGAGTGAGGTTCTGGATGTCTGTGGAAATGCCCATGGTGGGGCACTGTGTGGGAGAAGTTCTGCCTGCCTCCTATTGGGGCTGCTGAAGTAAGATGGGTCTCAGGACAGTGGGTTACATAACGTCTGTGTGGACCTGAGACCTGATGTTGGCAACAAGGAGCCACTGATGTCAGTACCATAAATTGGTGAAACATAGAAGTAGTTCTTCAAACAGTTTTGCTTCAGATCTTCAAAATTCAGCTGTGGTGGGGGCCAATATTTTTCACTGTTTGACATGTTGTGATACTCACCCAGATCATGGCTTTGTTCTTTTTATGGTATTGATTAAACACATCTGCCCACCCAGAGGCCACCTGCTGGAGGAGAGTGGCTATTGAGATGCTGATGTAATCATCACTGTGTCTGGCTTTCCTTTCCTGAAATGGAATTACTTGGACTAGGCCAGCTAGGGGTGTACCTTGGGATTCCATGTAAGCAATAAATATATTTGTTGAAAAAATAAAATAAAATGATGCTAGAAATCTCATGTTTAATGCAAATTATTATATTTGAGAATTTGTGCAAAAAACATGACACATCAAATTGATTATTAAAATTTAGTATCATGTAGTATTAATAGAATGGTAGGCATGTATTGTAATAGTAAACAGTATTTTTCTGATTGGGTATCAATATGTCTTTGTTTATTTTCTGCCTCTCCCTATAATATTCATGCTTAGAATTATCCAAAAGAGACTTCTACATGTATAGACATTTTTGCTGTTTGTATATTTATTTTTATTGAAAGAAAATAACCTATATGGCTGTATTCTTCCTAAATTATCAAAAAAGTTGCATAATTTTAATATTCATAACTATAATCTAGATGAAAATACTTTGTAAACCAATAATTTGTAAAGATATCACTTTAGTTTGTGTATTCTAATAAACTTACAGAATATTTTAAGTAAGAAACTTATTAGAAATAAAGTTTATACTGCCTTCAAATTAGATTATAAATAAAAAACTGTGTTATAATTGACTTAAACATTAATGAACAAGAAATGAATTTTAACTTTTTTCAATATTGAATACATTTATAATATAATGTATAGGGTTTAACGTTCATTTTCACAAGTAATAAAAATATTTAAATATATTTTTAAAAAACTTTACAAACTCAAACCACTTTGTATAATTGAAGAAATTTCAGATTCAAATCCATCAAAATGCGGTTCACCATTGTGATCTCAAACGAACAAGCCTATTTAAAATAAAATCCTAAGAGCATCATATCTTAAAAAAACAATAACTAGAATAGTGCTGGTAAAATTCTATGGCAGTAATTATCATTGTGAAGATGCTAATAAATCCTGAAATAAATTCTAAACCACAAAAAAGATAAAGTATCATTCTCAACCTGACCTCATGGAATAAATGGGAACATATTCTCTCCTCTTCAATTTTTCAAAAGCGTTTGTGTAGATTTGTTAGCACTTCCTTAAATGTTTTGTAGAATTCATCAGTGAAACCATGTGGGACTGGAGTTTTCTTTATAGGAAGATTTTAAACTACAAATTAAATCTGATTGGTATAGGACAAATCAGATTATCTCTTTTTTCCTCGGTGAGCCTCTATAGCTCATCTTTCAAGGAATTTTCCCATTTTATCTAAGTTGTATTAATTGGCATAAAATTATTCATAATATCCTCATACTGTCCTTTCAATATCTGCAGAATTTGTAGTGATATCACCTCTCTCTGTGACTCTTTTCTCCCCAGTACTCTGCCCTGTGAACTATAGCCACCTTTGTCTCTCTAGCCTCCCAACTCTCAATTCAGGTTGTCTCTGTCAACCTGTCTCATCAATTCAGGTTGATCACCTTGCTCTTCTGGGGTTTCCCCTCTGTGTGCAAGGCTCAGGAAATTCTGTCCAGGTAGTATATTGCAGTGATTGCAAGGTTCCCCTCATTTATTTCCCATCTCTCAGGATCATTGTCCTTTATTGCCTGATGTTCAATATCTGGAAACCATTGCTTCATATATTTTGTTACCTTTTTTAGTGGTTTCAGGCTGGAGACTAAATCCAGCCCCTGTTACTTCATCTTGGTTGAAAGTGGAAGTAATACTAATAAGAGTATAACCTCAGTAGATACTGAAATAGGAGCCAGAGATCTACACAAACAAAATGTGAAAGCCTAGATTGCTTTACCAAAAGTTTAGAAGAGAGATATCCCTACTTGCACAAACCATTTTATAGCTCAAAGAACAGATACTCCAACTTCCATAAATTATGCTAGAGGAGATGAGAGGAGCTAGCTAATCAATCCTACAAGGCAAAAATACAATGTTTATTTCAAAAATGTATTTTAAAAAACTAAATAAAATACTAGGTTAATCACATCTACAAAGTTAGGTGCAAATACATTAAATAAAACGTTTCAAAACCAAGTTCAAAAGTGTGTTAAGTACATAGCTCATCATGTCTAAGCAGGATTTATCCAGAAAGACAAAAAAGTTTCCACACCAGAGATCTATCAATGGACTTCTAACTGATAAGACAAAGAGAATATATTGTACAATGCTATGTAAAATATTGTCAAATATTTTTAAATATATAGCTGATTTCTTGAAGGAAATGGCATAAAATCTTCAAGTGCCAAAACAAAAGGACACTTAAAGACAAAGGCATAAATTATAAGGGAAATCCTTAGTAATCATAAGAAAATTGTCGCTGTATATATACCTGAGAGTCTAGCATTTAGAATTCTCCTTGAAGAGTAGAGTTGAATCTACAGAACTCCATGTATAAAGCCAGTAATGGAAAAAGTTTCCCTGCATCAAATGATATTCAATAACATGCTATCAGTGAATGGGAAACAAATAAACAAAAAATGCTTAAATGCTTAAAAATAATTTAAACCACAGTTACAAACTCCCAAATAAGTGTATCTCCCAGAAGAGGCACTTTGCTCTGATCTGGCTGGAAATGTTTTCACAGGTGGGGGCTAGATCATGGGGAGCCTCATAAGCCCTTTTATGAAGCTTTGGCTTAATTCTAATGACAGAGACAAGATATTAAATTATTTGAGGAAGGAAGATAACATGATCAAGTTTGTAATTTGAAATAGAACAGCTTGAAATATGCATATCAAATAAGAGTAGAGTTTGGAGTATGTATAAATTGAATACATAGGCAATTGCAGTAATACAGGTAAAAGAAGAAAGCAGTATGGACAGTGTAATTGTAATTGAATGTAGAAAAGTAAGTAGGACTATCAATATAAAGGAGATAAGGAACTAGGTATACCAAGGAATTGACTATAATGAGATAAACAGAGAGGAAAAAAGATATCAAAGATTGCTCTAAGGATTCTGGAATATGATGCTGTTCATTAAGGTATGAAAAATGGAAGGAGATCAAATTTGGAGAAGAAAGTCCTGAATTTAGTTTTGTACATTATAACTTTAAGATGGCTTTAGGCTATCCAGGAGAAACTGTCCAGTGAAAAATTGGATATAAACTTGAGCATGAGTTAAAAATGTGAATCACCTTTGTCTGATGGTAATTGAATCTGCAGGTGTGAATGATTTTACCTAAGGAAGGGTACAAGTCCTATGACCAAAACTGAGGACTTCAAACATCCTCCTAAAAAAAAAAGGAGAAGGAGCTTTCCAAGAAGACCAAGAATCAACAAGATTGATCGCTACTGTAAGGTCCAGGAAGAGATATATTTTGAACATCTATTGGAGTTAGTGACTTAATGACTTAAGCAAGATATTTTTTCTACAGAGTGATGGAGTCAGGACCCAGATTAGATGAAGTAACTATGCAAAGCAAATGACTAGAAAGAGACAGAAACCTGGTAATAGTAGCTACCTTTGGAGAAAGAAACAAGATGGCTGAGAAATTAGGAAGGAAGGAGTATTATATTTTACCATATACCTTTTGTGCCTTTTGAAATTTGTGCTGTGTATTCTGCCTATTCAAAAACTATGCAAGTATATAAGAAATTTTAGGAAATTATAAAATGCTGAAATGTTTGCTTTTGTTAAATTGCAAATCTCTCAAGCTAATGGATTACACAAGAAACAGCCAGTCCTTAAACATAAATACTCTACTAAAGATCATTTCTTTCATTATGTATCACCTTATAAAGAGACCTGTTGTGAATAATATAGGATTGTTATCAGTTCTCATTTACTTTTCTTTGTTCTTTGATGCTGTGGACAGAAATCAGTTATGACCCTAACCTTCATGGGCTTACTATAGATTTGTGGCTACACATGATCATATTGAACCTGCAATGAAATTGTGACAAGTCTGTGTACTGAAGGATAGATCCACATGAATCAGATGATTTCTAATAGGGTATAATGATGTAATACTTTACATTGATAGTGTCTGTCCTCATATCACTTGTATATAGTTGTTGTGGTAGGTGTAATATGTGGTCTGTTTCTTTAGAACAATCAATTGCACAATGACAACACCTCTGCTACTGACCACTCCTCAACCCTGGCATAACACAAGCCCTCAAACACATATACGGTACCTTCTAGCTCAGCTGTCCTTAAGCTCTGATGGCAGCGCTACCCTGTAGGGCAAAGTCTTATGTCCTATCCAAACTCAAATTTGGGGGCCCCTCTGCCATGGAATCACCTCACCAGTGGCTGATGCCCCCACTCCCTGGCACACAGGCCAGCAATTAATCCACCAGTGTGTAGGGCTCCTCTATTAGGGGTTTCAGTAAACAAGAAAAATCTGATTTGCAGTCCCAACATGAAGTGAATTCTAAGATCTGTACTACCTAAGTCTACCTCTCTCACTGGCTGTTCTATCCCAGTTTATCTCTTCCAGCCTAAAAAGGAACCATCATTTTTCTGCATGCTAGGAAACTTCCCTTAAGTCATTCACTACATTCTCCTTACTCTGGTTTAGAAGACCAGAAGCCTTTATTCTTTCAAAATTCTGACTTCTGCAAAAGAAATCACTTTCAAGACTCTTTTTCCTGCTCTGAGTATTAAAAACTATACTGGAAAAGCAAAGCTGCCTATAATGTCTGTGTTCCTTTTCTCTGGCTGTATCTTCCTTTCTCAAACAAAGAATGTCTCAGTGTCAACGAGCAGAGAGATGGAGAGTAATATGCATTAACAACATTATTTTAAATGCAATATTTCAAAAGAACATCACCATTATACCAAAAAAGGTATGGAAACTGACCTATGTTTTTAACTTGCTTTTTATATTTTGATACCATGTTAGATGTTCTAATGCAATTTCTTTGACTATTATGTGTATTATATGTATGTATTTATAAAGATTAAATGGGTTATTATCAACATCACTAATAACTGGGGACATGCAAATTAAAACCATACACCTTAGCCCAATTAGAATGGCTTTTATTAAAAAGTCCAAAAGCAATAATAGACGCTAGATGGATGCAGAGAGAAAGGAATGCTTACATACACTGTTGGTGGAACTGCAAATTAGTACAACCTCTATGGAAAACAGTGTGGCAAGTCCTCAAAGAACTAAAAGTAGACCTACCGTTTGATCCAGCAATCCTACTACTAGGTATTTACCCAAAGGAGAAAAAATCATTTTATCAAAAAGACACCTGTACTCAAATGTTTATTGCAGCACAATTCACAATTGCAAAGATGTTGATTCAACCCAAATGCCCATCAATTCATGAGTGGATTCATAAAATAGATTATTTGTATATCATGGAGTACTACTCAGCCACAAAAAAGGATGAATTAATGCCTTTTGCAGCAATTCGAGTGGAACTGGAAACCATTATCCTAAGTGATGTATCTCAAGAATGGGAAAACACACACCACATGTACTTGATTTTAAATTGGAACTAACCAATGAGCACACATGTGCACAGAGGGAAGTAAAACTCAGTGGAAATCAAGCAGGGGGCAGAAGGGTGGAGAATGGGATGGGCGAAAACCTACCTAACGGATACGATGAACACTATGTGGGTGATGGGCACATATATAACCCTACTCAAGCATAACTAAACACACTGTACCCCCATAACATTTTGAAATTTAAAAAAAGCAAGGAAAAAATCTGATTTTTTTAAACACAGCAAAGAAAACTAAAAAGGTACTCCACTATATTATCCAAGTCACTTCCATTAATTATCCACATGCACATTTTATCACTAGTTTATCTTAGAAGTTATATAAGTAACATATAACTCCAACTTCAGTATTCTCTAGGTGCTCTACTATTTGTATATGAGTTTGTGTGTAAATGTGAGTGCATTTGTCTTGGTTTTTGTTATGACTAAAATAACTGTCCCTTTGTCTTCTTTGGAAATCCATCAGGCAAAAAATCGTCCATCACAGAAATTGGCTCCAATTAGGTCTATGCTATTGTATATAAATTCTCTCCCCATTTCTTTAACTGAGTTCTTTAATTTTTGATCTGTCCACAGCTCAACTGAGTATTAAAAACACATGGCTGTGCACTTATTTTATAAAGAATGCGAGTACTCCAGCTGCCTGTCAAGGAATATAACTTTAAAAGCTCCATCACTAAACAGAAAGCTTTCAAAAGCCCATCAGAGAGAAATGAAATTAATAGATATTCAATCCGTTATTCCAGCAATATAGCAAGATAGATATGCAATTTATTCATTGTTTAGATAATTCAAAATCTATCCCTGAAATAAGCTAGATCATAAGAGAGTCACATACCTGAGTCTCATTACATTTGTTCTTCTCTCCTTCTCTAAATGTGTTTTTGTGCTTTAGTATCAAGCCACCAAACTGCATTAAGAAACATACCACCAGGTTTATGGTCAAACTCAAATTTCAGTATCAAGGTTAATCATGTATCCCTTCAGAAATCAGTTTGCTTTTATCTTATGAACTCTAAAATTTAAGGCTTGTAATGTTTCTCTCTCTCTCTCTGTCTCTCTCTCTCACACACACGCACACACAAAATTGCTGCCAGAAGTTCAATATCACATTTGTGCCCCACTCCTGGCAAGCATAATATGTACTAATCTAAATAATTAAGCTGTTTATAGTGTTTTTTTCACCCCGTTTTCCCTTTACTTTTCATTCTCTAGATTAATCTTATCTTTGATTTGATTCATCTTTATAAGCTGCTTTAAATCTTTTATTAAAAAAGAAAGAAGTATATTCTTTTTTAAAATATTTTTCATTTCCTATTACCAAAATTATAATTTAAGACTTCCACTTTTCTCCTTGCTCAAGGGCATTTCTTTGCTGTCAGGCACCAGAATCAAAATATAGAATAAAATATCCTCCAAGAAACTTCAGATCTCATTATATAAAAACTAACTAAAAATATAGGCATACCTTAAAGATACGGCAGGTTTAGTTCCAGACCACCACAATAAAGTATCTCAAAAAGGGAATCACACAAATATTTTGGTTTCCCAGTGTGTATGAAAGTTATGTTTATGCTATAGTCTATTAAGTGTGCAGTAACATTATGTCTAAAAAGGCAATGCATATACATTAATAAAAATATTTTATTGCTAAAAGGTACTAAAAATCATCTGAGCTTTCAGGCAGTCCTAATCTTCTTGCTGGTGGAGGGTCTCACCTCAATGTTGATGACTGCTGAGTAATCAGGTGGTGGTTGCCGAAGGATGAAGCAGCTGTGGCAATTTGTTAAAACAAGACAACAGTGATGTTTGTCACATTGATTGACTCTTCCTTTCACGAAATATTTCTCTGTTGCATGTGATACTATTTGGTAGCATTTTACCCACAGGAGAACTTTTTTCAATATTGGAGTCAATCCTCTCAAACCCTGCTGCTATTTTGTCAATTAAGTTTATGTCATATTCTAAATCCTTTGTTGTCATTTCAACAATGTTCACAGCCTTTTCACTAGAAGTAGATTTCATCTCAAGAAATCACTTTCTTTGCTTATCCATGAGAAGCAACTCCTCGTCTGTTCAAGTTTGATCATCATGAAGTTGAAACAATTCAGTCACATCTTCAAGCTTCACTTCTAATTCTAGTTCTCTTGCTATTTCTACCACATCTGCATTGACTTCTTCCATTGAAGTCTTGAACCCCTCAAAGTCACCTACGAGGGTTGCAATCAATTTCTTCCAAACTCTTGTAAATGTTGATATTTTGACCTCCTCCCAGACATTGCAAATGTTTCTTCTGGAATGGTGATTTCTTTCCAGAAGGTTTTCAATTGACTTCACCCAGATTCATTGGAGGAATCACTATCTGTAGAAGCTATAGCCTTACAAATTGTATTTCCTAAATAATAAGACTTGAGGTTTGAAATTACTCCTTGATCCATGGGATGCAGAATGGATGCTGTGTTAACAGGCATGAAAACAACATTAATCTCCTTGTACATTTCCATCAGAGCTCTTGGGTGACTGGATGCATTGTCAACTAGCAGCAATAACTGAAAGGAATCTTTTTTATTCCTTAGTCGATCTCAACAGTGGGCTTAAAATATTCAGTAAACCGTGCTCTAAACAGAGCTTATCAGGCTTTATTGTTCCATTTATAAAGAATAGGCAGAGGAAATGTAATATAATTGTTAAGGGTCCTAAAATTTTCTGAGTGGTAAATGAGCATTGGCTTCAGCTTAAAGTCACCAGCTGCATTATCCCCTAACACGAAAGTCAGCCACCTTCATCAGTGATCTTACCTGGATCTTCTGGATAAATTGCTGCAGATTTTACATCAGCTCTTGCTGCTTCACCTTGCACTTTTATGTTATGGAGACAACTTCTTTTCTTAACCTCATGAACCAATCTCTGCTAGCTTCAAACTTTCCTTTTGCAGCTTCCTCACCTCTGTTGGCCTTCGTAGAATTGAAGATAGTTGGGGCCTTGCTCTGGATTAAGCTTTGGCTTAAGGGAATGTTGCGGCTGGTTTGATCTTCTATTCAGACCATTAAAACTTTCTCCATATCAGCAATCAGGTTATTTTGCTTTGTTATCATTTATGTGTTCACTGATGTAGCACTTTCAATTTTCTTCAAAAACTTTTCCTTTGCATTTGCAACTTGGATAACTGTTTGGTAGGAGAGGCCTAGCATTCAGCCTATCTCAACTTTCTGCATGCCTTCCTCACTAAGTTTAATTATTTCTCACTTCTTTTTTTTTCTTTTTTTTTTCTTTTATTTCAGCATATTATGGGGGCTTTTGATTTGAAGTAATAGACATGGGACTCTTCCTTTCATTTGAACAGCTAGAGGCCATTGTAGGGTTATTAAGCGGCCTAATTTCAATGTTGTTGTGTCTCAGGAGATAAGGATACCTGAGGGGAGGGAGAGAGATAGAGGAATGGCCATTTGGAGGAGTAGTCACAACATATACAACATTTATCAATTAAGTTTGCCATCTTATATGATATGTGTGCAGTTTGTGATGTCCCAAAACAATTACAACAGCAACATCAAAAATCACTGATGACAGACCACTATAACAGATATAATATTAATAAAGTAAAATATTTCAAGAATTACCAAAATGTCACAGAGACACAAAATGAGCACATACTGTTGGAAAAATGGCACTGATAGACTTGTTTAATTCAAGGCCATCACAAACCTTCAACTTGTAAAATATGCAATATCTGTAAAGCACAGATACTGCTTCACAATAAAGTGAAGCACAATAAAACAGCATATGCCTATAAAACTTAATTTTTTCTTTAATAAATTATATGGGCTTCTTGTAAATATAGACACTTATAGTTCTACCAATGTTGGAAAATTTTGATTTATCCTGCAGAATATGATTGCAATCTATGCGTAGTAAGTTATAATTATGCAATGCCAATGCTATGATGCTATGTACCAGATTTTATCCCAGTATTTTCATTCTGTTTACTTCATTGTGTATGTTGGAGATTCTGCAAATGTTCTGAATCATTATTATTTTCTATTTGTCATTGCTATGATTTTAGGTGGAGTTAGTCCAGGATAATTTTGCAGCTATATAAAGCTGGCTTGTGCAATCCTTGTTCATTATTTATCTATTAAAGCACCTTCTAAAAGTTATTATAATGAATAATGAATTGTTTACATGCTTCTTTCTTTCATTAGCCTCTAAGATTCTGTTAAGAATAGTCTTTCTCATTTTGAGATCTTCAGTGCCAATATAGGATATAGAATACAGTAGGTATTTCATGAACATTGTTGAATGAATTTTTAATGAATAAAATAAATAATGCTTTTTACTAATAGATATCAAGACCTTGTAAAATGAGATGATTAATGGTACCTCTTTATTCATTGCCTTAAATTTCCAAATTTTCCTACCTTGGGAATATTCTGCTCCTCCATAAGTTTTCCCTAAAAATATTATCCAAATTTTTAATCAAATTTTAATATCTCTTCCAAATTACCACCTTAAGAGATTATACATTCATATAAGTACATTTTGGCACTCTATTATTTGAAATATCTTGGTAACTAAAATATGTTTATCTGTGTATATATCTATATATACACATACATATATATACATATTTGTGTCTATTAATTATAAACTTAAGTATATGGGGTCATAAAAATAAATGAAAAAAGAAACCTCTGTTTTAATATCCATAAACTAATAGGAGAGCTGAGCACAGATGAAATTCTAACATGATTATCAGTAAATATCAAATATTTCTTGAATGCTTTCTCTTAAGCCATTATCAAGTTCAAATCATTTTTGTTAATTTATTTTTCCAGTGCACAAACTTTGTGTTTGTGCTTTCTCAGATTCTCTCTCTAAACTCTTCCTTTCCAAAGAAGCTTCCCTTTGACAAGCTCAAGTAGCTGGGTGATGTCCAAGTTTAAGCGTCACCTGTATCGGCTCATCAAGTCCCGCTTGCCTAGCCCTATAATCACTAAGTGCCTCTCCTCTTCCGTTTCCTTACTTAGGTGAAATGCTACCTTGTTGAGCATAGGCTATAGCTTCCTGAGTGGTTGCCATGTGGAAGGATAACACAACCCAGAAATTCAAGGAATTTCATTCCATGGAGTGTTCCTTGGCCAATGAGAAACAGGAGATGTAAGAGAAACAAACAAATGCATTTTTTTTCCTTTCATATTCTTCTCTAAGGTGTGATTTCTGCTTACTTTTGTTCTAAAGAAAGTCCCACAGGTAAAGAAAATATGCCTGCTGAACAAGGTCCTATTTCATTGCTAATTGGCAAGCGGAGGCCAGTGTAGTAATGTGTCTTATCTTTCTTTGTGTCATTTTCTTTTTTCTTTAACCTCTATACCCTTGCTGCGCATTTCTCCAAAAAAGTGCCCACATTTGCCTGAGGCTTTGATTTTTAAAGGATAAAATCTAAGATAGTACTTAAAAATTAAACATAACAGTGTTTTGTACATTTCTTTCTGTTTTATAGACTCTTTCACCTTCATGGGGTAAGGAACTTAGATAAAATTTAAAAAGGATTCTGAACTGCTTTACCATATTTTTTAGGACATAGTCTCTGTTATTTAAATATAATATGAAGATCTTCACTGAAGGTAATTTTCTAGAAACGGTAGATATGTTAAGTGATAAAATTAGTTTCCTATTAAGATAATCCTTAAAAATCAGTTTTTCTGTTTTTCTCTGTATAAGCATGTGTGTCCATTAAGTTTAGTTTTCAAAACAGTTAAACATGAAAATATATTTGGCTATAAACTATTTGAAAGGATACAATGAAACCTGGTTAAACTCTTGAGTTTAATTTTTTTTATGATATGAAATTGGGAAAATGTGAAGACAATAAAATTAAAGTGAGGTAAATGTTAAGCCCCCCCAAAAGTAGTTCTTTATATAGGGTATGTAAAATCGTCAGCCAGGGTACTACCCTCCACTGGAGGTCAGCAGCATACATGCTACACATTGAATATTTGAAAAAGAACAGCTAATTTTATGACCACCCATAAATATTTTCAACCTAGGACAATGATATGGGCAATAAAACATTATATTCATGATGCAAACCACTCACCTACATGGGTCAGGAATGATTTTTCTTTTGCCTATGTATTCAGCATTTGATTTTTTTGTGTGCAATGTGGTGAGGTTACTTTTTCAAGCATAAAAATACTTGTAGATAGCACAAGTGATTCATTACAGAATATGGGAAATATCCCTCACATTTAGAATTACTTCAAAAGACAACAGTAAATGAACTAAATTAGTTGTGACAGTCACTCTTATCAGTGTGGTGAGTTGAACTCCACCATGTGACTCTTCTTTCTCTACAGCACTGACGTCACTCTACCTTGCAGTTATTTGTAAGACCTTTGCCTTATACCGTTTAAACTAGATAAGAGTAACAGGAAAGAAATAGGTTAGCCTAGTTTTCTAAAGAAAAATATATTTATTCCCTCTATACATTGAAAGATGATATAAGTGTGAAAGAGAATAGTGACAAGAATATAACATTCAACAAAATGTTTTTAATCAAATCAAACTCATAGGAAAACCTTAAAAGGAGAATGAAAAAAAAAAAAACTAGCATACTGGTTGTCTCTATTTCTCCACCAGATTTATTCTCGACTCTTATACAAGTGTTCTCTGCCTTTGAGCTGTGTGAATTATATTATCAATCGGCTTCTGGTTACATTTGACCAATAGGCAAAGGGAAATCTACAGCAGATTAGAGGAAGGGAAGAGAATAAGATCGATTTATTATTTATTCCCCTGGCTTTTTCATATGAGACTAGATGACTCCCTGTCAAAGGAAAGAAAATCAGGAAACCTAACTTTATATTCAGTACGGACACCCATTATCTCTGTTTCGCTGACTCCGCCAGTATGATCATCAGCCTCTTTAGCTGTAAAGTAAAATGTCTAAACAAAGGAAGCTCTGCATTTTCATCCAGAACCAAAATTATGGGAAATATTTATTTTCTAATCTAAATCATTCACTTTAATGTATTTTATTACTATTTTTTTTTTTTTGCTTATGTCCACACCTGAATACTCTTCCACTGCCTTCAGTGTCATATCCTCCAAGTGTTTCTCACCATTAGAAATAATTGAAGCAAAAAACATTAAAGAGGTAATGAGGAGCAATGGAAGATACAATGAAGGAGCAGTGGTAGTTCAAAAAGTATCCCCCTTTCTGTCTAACCATTGACTGACTTCTCACTCTATAAACTACTGCATACTTCTCAGGAAGAAGACAGGTACAGTCATACAAATTGTCAGGTGAAGGTTTGTAACCACACCCAATATACCTCTCCTAACTGGTGAAAACAGTGGGTTTCTCAAGGACCCAGATATACCTAAACACTGCTCAGATTCCTTTGGATCTTCTCCAAAGCCTGCTTCCTCTTCTTGGAGAACTTTCTCCTCTATAAATTACTACACACTTCTTATAATAAACGCCAATTTCACAAA
Organism: Propithecus perrieri; assembly: GCA_963574695.1. Lineage (NCBI taxonomy): Eukaryota > Metazoa > Chordata > Mammalia > Primates > Indriidae > Propithecus > Propithecus perrieri. Next base: position 20,042 of record CAUYRB010035276.1, on the reverse strand, counting down.
GTATCAAGGATGTTCTAATGATAAGCTATATATATTTTGGTCAAAATTGGGGGAAATATGGTGATTGTTATGTAATGGGGTAATATTTTAAAGGTTTAACTTGAAAGTCCCCCTTTCCCATTTCCAGTTGATCTTGCTAGCCTAAAGGCTCTTACTCCTTCTTTGACCCTAAGAATAGCAGAATTGCAGCCTGGAATATTAAAAGATTAAATGACTTTTTTAAATCAGAGCACATACAAGAGTGGGAAGCCAAATCATTTTCTATTTGCGAGAGTCCCAAAGTTGAAGACAAAAACGTATTTTTGTTATAGTTTTTGAGTTTCATAAGGACTTAGCTTTAGAATCTGAGATCAAATATGGAGGACAAGAAAAAGGAAAGTATAGGAAATTAATCAGAGAGCTTACAGGAATGCCCATATAACATAAAGTCAATTTATCTGTACATACAAAGAAGAGCAAGGAGGGAACAACTGACTTTGGAGAAGATCCAAAGGGATCTGAGCAGGGTTTAAATATGTCTGGGTCCTTGAGAATACCACTGTTTTTACCTATTAGGAGAGGTATATTTGGTGTGGTTCCAGTCCTTCTCCTGACAATTTGTATGATTGAACCTGTCTTCTCACTGAGAAAATGAAGGCTACTGACTCCCCAGTAAAGAAAATCTTGAAGTCACAAGAATGTTTTTAAGAATGTAAACTTGCTTTCAGCAATTCCAAATATTATCCCCAGGAAACCACAATTTTAGATTTAACTGTGTATGTGTAAATCTCCATGGCAGACGTTCTGTATGTATGATCCATGTTTATTGAATGAGTAACTAACCCTCATAATGTAGCTTTTCTTCCATTTTGTGATGATGCAATTGGTAGAATTAGAATATAGGAAGATTTTTAGGGACTTAACAAAAGTCAGGGTTTGCCAATAATATAGTACTTTATCTTCAATTTCCATTTAAGAATACCATCCATGAAATATTTTAAATGTACTTTTTAAGTCATCCTGACATTAGGTTCAAAATTATTTATATCATGTAATTTTACCAATCAAAACCAAAAATCAAATCAGATTTTCCATTTTGATATATTTTCTCAATAAGCTCAAAAGGATTGGCAGATAGTCAATCCTGGCAAATACGTGAACCATTCAATTCAATATGGATAGAAGTCAATTTCTGCATGCCCTCTTAGAGTAAATTATGTTCTATGACATCTTGTATACTCTGAGTTTGTTGAGGAAGGTATCTCTGGTTTTTGCATTAGAGTAGAAATTGAGAAAACACTTCCATGAATGTCTTTATAGTTGTAGAGATTGGTGTTTCCATGCTTATCTTTATTTTAACCCAACGTGGATTCTAGCTAGGAATGAAAGAATCAACCGTGTGGGTCTTTTTAACTCTACAGCTGTATATAGATTCACCCTGAATTATTGATTCACCCACTCAGCTACCACCATTTCCTTCACAAAGACATCACAAAGGCTGCCGAGAACCAGCATTGAAGAACTCCAAAGGTCAGCTGAAGAACAGAGCATTCTTTTTGCTGAATGTCTGCTGGATATGTTTTTCCTTCTTTTACTTGCTTCTTTTGGAGGTTGTCATGACACTTTTTTTCTTTTATAGCATAAACTCATCAATATTCCCAGAAACTATGAATACATTTTTATTCACCTAGGTACATTGAATACTCCATCTCTAATAGAATGAATTTAACAAAAAAGGGGGGACTCTTATTTTAAATAATATATATAATTATTTTCTAATGTAAGCCTGAATATAATTTGTACCAGAAATAATATGAAATACAAATCTATTTTGAAAGCACTTATTTTAAATATCTATATTTGGTTTTATATCACAGGAAATAGCAGCTACAAATTTAGAAACAGATTTTTACTTTTCCAAATTAGTCCTTTCAAAAAATATGTTTGCTTGATGCTGCTTCTTGAGCAAATCCAGCTGGATTGGCTTATTAGTTTATTTCATAATTTAGTTGCAAATCTGAGACATAAAAAGGAGTATAATAATTTCTCAATTTGAAGAACAGTTTTTAAATATATATTAATTATATGTAATATATTATTAAAACTGTACATTAATACAGTATTTAATATATTAAAATTATATACATATATACAGACATTCTAACTTAAAATTATGACATGAGAAGAAGTCTATTAACTATGCCGCCTTCTTTTTTAATGAGTTTCATGAGAGGAACTTGCAAACTATTCTACAAGGGTTTTTGCTTATTTGTTATTTGGTTGATTTAGGTTTTAATTTTCTGATATACTTGAAAAAAATCAGGTCCTTTGTCTTATCAATTTATAAACCAAAAAGTTAAAGCTTTGTGGGAACTATAATAAATCCTTCCTTGAAATAATTAGAAAGATTAATAATCAATGACAATATATTAAATAACAGGGTATGTTTTCCCCCAAGGAATTAAAATGTTTTTACCATTTTATCTCTAAGTTTCAGAATTAAATCAACACTATGTCTATACAATATGAAAGAATCAGTCATTTGGTTAAAAACTAATTTAATTGGTATAAAGGCCACCTTGTACATCTATGGATAGCTGATAGAACCTATTTTTACTGCTATAAAATTTCTGACCGGTATCAATGAGGACAATGTGTTTCACTGACATTAAGCCATGTAAATTCAACTGGCCTTTTCTTGTTTGTTATTCATCTTCCACACATTTCATGTTTATCAGATTTTCTTATGGACTCCCAGTACAAAATAAATTGTTGCCAACTTTAATTCCCTAATGATTTAAGTCACTATACAAGAAACAATAGCTAGTCTGTTCAATTGATTTAATTTTAACTCTGCTAGTTCAGTTTCAAGTTCCTTGGTATTCAGGTTAAATAATTGTTCTGACATATTATGGGTAAACTTTATTAGCGTCCTTTCTAAAAGGCTTATGTCACCCTAAAAAGGGACATCTTTTCAAGCTATCTATTATTTGTTATCTATTTCTATTCAACTCACTTTTCTTTGAGTAGTAGGAGCTACAGAAGTTTTAGAAACAGATTAAAAAGTTAACATTGTTATAGAATCATTTCCAAAGACTTGCTGCATATTAAATTTCTAAGCAGAAGTCAGACAAATGTTTGGTAGATGATAAATGAAATACCCATTTCCTTTTGTGAATCAGTTTCTGCCTCCTGCTTCCTAATAACTGTAAGTCATTACCATAGACAGTAGTTTATAATATAGAGAGAGAGCAAAAATCCTACCCTATGAAAAAATTAAGCATCAAAAACAGGACACTTTTACTTTACGGAAAATTCTCCTAATTTTCTTTGAGGAAAATTGCCTACACATTTTTTAAGGCAGATCTTAGCCCTGTTTCCTCCTGGCTGCCACGCAGATTTCTGCATAGTAAAAGAAATGCAGCAAAGCCGCAGGTCATAGGCAATTGCCTAGACCACTAAATGGTTTGGGCAAATCAGTAGCAACTTTTAAAAGAATACTAAGACCAATTGAATGTGTTATGTGGTTACATAATTTACACCTAATGTTTCAAGGTGCAAATTTTGACCTGTAATACACAAAACATTGGGACTGAGGAACCAATTTAGGTCATTTTAGAGTGCTTTATTCATAAAAAGGCACTTAGAGTGAAAGACCCTCTGCTAATTATGAAAAATTTCAATAGACATTTTTCCATCCCAGAGGAAGCTCTACTGTGATTTAAGAATCCCCAATGAAACTAAACCACTTAAAATAGCCCCATTTAAAAACAAATTCATTTGAAATATCTCAGCCTTCTTAGGTAAGTTATATATCTGACCTATTATATTTTTCTTATTGCAAATTGTGGAAATCTAGAGATGTGTGCTATGAGTTTTAAAAGAATAACCACAGGAAAACTGTCAGAATAAGAATTGTCAAACTTTTCAGATCTCTTGAAGACAATATTATCTTGCTGTTTTTCCAAGTTTTTGCTGACATTTTAAAAAGCATATGATTAATTTCCATGGAATTTTTAAAAGTCACTTGTTATTTGAACATTTTTTTTTGCTCACCTGAATAGCTAATTCTTTTTTGAAAAATTTTATCATTTTTTTATGACTAACATTGTTGAAAAACAGATACCTGGAGATAAGAATTAATGAAAATACTGGCATTATTAAATTTTAAACTAATTTTAAATTAATATACAGAAAGTTTCAAGTATAATTTCTATCATCTCAAACTAAACATCAAAGAATACCTTCAAGTAATTTTAAATGAACTAAGACTTTGCTTGCATGTTTCCTTTAAGACCAGAAAAAAACTACAAGTTTTAACCTTTAGATTTTGTTACAATTTGAAAAAATCTCCAAAATTCATGACCCTAACTTTCTCAGTTTTGATGGGCAAATACAGTCAGTAATGTGAAATTAGATGGCATCTCAACGCAGAAAAATAGAATAAAGCAATGATTTACTTGTGTTTTTTGCCTTTTACATCTCATCTATGCTTATTATATGAACAATAGTAGACTCTTTCAATAAATCTTGAGGTGTCTAACCAGCATACACTCCCTCCTTCCTTTTTTTTAAAATAATCAGTCTTTATTCCGTTTAGTCTAAGTCAGTCATGTTAATCTTTGCCAATTTTTTTTCAGAAACCCTGAGTTAAACCAATTGATACATAGCATTCATAGATTGTTATCTGTGTAAGAGAGAGTAAACAGACCAATCAAACTGAAAATGAAAATTTATTAATACTTTCCATAATTAGAAGAGACTTTTTCCTTCCCTCCATACTTTAGCAAAATACATGTTGCTTGCAGCCATCTTTTGACCAAGAGCAAAGCCAAAGTCAACACTAAAAGGAAAGGAGTGCAAAGTGACAGAGAAATAGGACCAGGTTGAGATCCTGCCCTACCCCTGAACTTCCTACTCTTTAAGATAAGAAACACTATTACATCCAAATTTCTTTTACTTCATATCCAAAAGTATCCCAAGTGATACCACAGGTTTGTTAAGTATATTTTTAAGTAAGTAGTTGTAGTAACTACTTAATGTTAAAAGTGATTCATCCGTTCATATTATGTTGCAACCGACTTCTACGTTATCAGATAAAGCAAAGATGATCTATTTTGATTTTCCAGTGGCCTGAATAGTATGAGGTGAGCACTTAATATCAGTTACTTATAAAAAGCACAAATGGCAGCAAGTTCTCAATGCCTAGAGCAGGATATGCTCACAGTAGGTCATTACCCTCTTAGGATGGAAGTCAGTGCCTACTGTTGTGCTATAAATAGCTCCTTTTGGACCTGTTAATTGACCTATAGATATTCTCCAAGTTTCTTGTTAAGAAGGCCTAATATGTAATACTGGGTCTCAAGAACTCATGCACGTAAGATTTTCTCTTCACCTCAAGCCTTCACAGTGTCCTCCAGTTCTATTCCTGTCCCTCTTTCAATCAGACACACAACTAACCCTCACTGATTCATAATCCAATCTCCTATCAGTTTTGCATGTCAGTAATGAGTTTATTTTTCATAAATTCATTGCCTTCTAAGACCCACTTCTATTAGTAAGAGTTTATCAGCTCGACTGCTTCATTTTGCTTCAGATAACAAATGAATAATGCAATACAATTAAAATTAAACTATCTTTATGACCAAGTCTCACTAAATTGTACCAAATGAGCTCTAATTCACTTACTCACAAATATATATCTAAGCCCAAACATACATAATTTCTAAATTTAAAGATCTTCAATATGACTGTTACTTTTCTCTTTTATCAAAAAAAGTCATAATAATATCCTTCAGTAATACTTCAGTATAAACAGGCTGATAATTTGTTATTTTATTATAAGGAAAAAATAATAAAAGGAGTTTTAAGCAATCTCTTATACATAAAAAAATTGCAAAGTAATTTTTAAATGCACAGAACTCCTAGAAGCTAAAGTGGAAACATGGATACACGATGAATCAGTCATAAATCCTGCTTTCAAGGGATTTAAAACAGCTAGAAAAAGAAAAAGTTAAGACAAATGAAGAAATAATTTAATTTTAAGTGCAAATTATCAGCATCAAAAGAGAAGTACAGAAAAAGTAGAAGATGAGAAGTGAGGTGGTTTGGAAATGCATTAAACTAATTAAGTGATATTTTAACTAAATTTATTTTATCATTTGCAAAAAAGTGAAGTTACTCTGCATTGGTAAGTTAAGACAAAAAAGATCTTAAGGATGATTTATATTTAAAGCGTGGGGATTACAAATTGCTAAAGAAATGTGTGAAAAAATTGACTTTTTAAATTATTATTTAAGTTAAGGATATATGGAAATGTTTTTCCCCTTTGTCTTAAAATGTCTTTCATTCAAAAAATTATGTGAAAAATGAAAAAACGCAGTTGAAACAGTCTACCTCAGAATGTAAGTCATTATCTAACCAGTTTCTCTTTGAAACTGTGTATTGAATATGGTTTAGTTTATAAAAATTGAGGCCAGAGGACATCTTTAAATTGCCAACAAAAAATTATCAATCTAGATTTCTATATACCACAAAACTCTCTTTCAAGAACAAAAACGTAGGCATTTTTTTGATTTAAAAAACATGCAAAATTTTCACCAGCAGAACTGCACCATACAAAAGTTAATGGAAATTTACTAGACGGAAAGCATGCAATTCCAGAGGGACATGCAAATCTTCAAGAAAATATAAAGAACACTGGAGATGAAATAGATATGGATGAATTAAAAAGCATATTTTTCTCCTAACTTGATTAAAATACATGACATCTTAAAAATATTATATTTTATTAGGAGGTATATCACTTAGTGACAACTATGTCATCCAATCTTTTTGGCTCCAGGGACTGGTTTTATGGAAGACAATTTTTCCACAGACCAGTGGAGGGTTCCTGATGCTTCAAGTGCATTGTGTTCATTGTGCAGTCAAACCTCTCTGCTAATGATAATCGGTATTTGCAGCCACTCCCCAGTGCTAGCATCACCACCTTAGGTCCTCCTCTGATCATTAGGAATTAGATTCTCATAAGAAGAGCTCAATCTAGATCCCTCACATGCACAGTTTACAGTAGGGTTTGCACTCCTATGAGAATCTAACGCTGCTCATCTGACAGGAGGAGGAGCTTATTGCAGTGATGAGAGCGATGGGGAGCGAATATAAATAAAGAAGAAGCTTCGCTTGCTTGCCCGCTGCTCACCTCCTGCTATGCAGCCCAGTTCCTAACAGGCCATGGACTGATACTAGGGGGGATTGGGGCCACAGTCATACAGGAATTAAGTGGATCTATGTAGCAGCAAGATTTCTACATTTAATTTGAAGTGGTACCATATTAACATTGCGTATATTATGAGAGTATAAGGATATACATTAGGATTTCTAAAACTGCCACTAAAGAAAAAATGCAAAGTGAAAAACAATAGATAAATTAAAACTCCATTTGAATACATATTTAATAATTTCACACAAGGCAGAAAAAATTTAAAAAGAGTACTAACCAATAAAAGAAAAACGAAACGAACAAACAATAAGAAAACAGTAAAATTGTAGACCTAAATACAACTATAGCAATAATTAAATGCTAATTGACTAAAGATTCCAATTAAAAGCCAAAGATTATCAAAATGAATCCAAAACAAAGACACAAATGAAACCAAACTTTGTGCTACCTACAAGATTCACATTAAATATTAAATAAATAGATTGAAAATAAATGGGTGAAAAAAGATGTCCATGCAAACCTTAAATATAAGACTGGAGTGGCTACATTCAAGACATAGTATACTCAGAAACAGAAAGCTACATTTCATAATGATGAGTTAGTTGGAATAATTTAGAAGAGCCTAAGAATCATAAGTATGTATGTATGCTTCCAATAATAGCAGTTCAAATAGGTGAAGTAGCAAATCAAGTGTTTTTGATGTTTTGGGGATTAAAATTGCTTTATCCCTTTCTCTGTATATTTCATACTTATTAAGATAAAACTTTGAGATATTTATGCAAATGTACTACGCTCATGCAACTGAGATTTTAGGACTTCTTCACATTAAAGATCAACCAGGTAAATTAAATATTTTTACTAATAATCTATCTAAATCCCCAGCTACAAAGACATTTTGAAGAAAGGATTACATAACTCCCAAATACTTTTTCATTGTGAAAAGGTTTCCAGTAGGCTTTTTAGCATTTCAAATTCTTCACCCATTTGTGATAGAAGCTAGAGTCTTAAAGCATAGACTTACTTTCATGTCCTCCTTTTCTATGTCAATTTTCAGAATTTTTAATAGTATTATACATTGTAACAAATCTAAAGGGTTGCCCTCCATAGATATAGAAACAGCCTTAGGATAGAAACTAGACCACTGTAGAAAACCACATGAAAATAGCTTTTAAATTTAAATTCAACAGTATGATAGCTTTGGGGTAAGGAAAAGATCCCTTGATTTGCAGTACTGTTAGCTTGCCTGGCCCATCTACATATAAAGTATGTGACTTTGATCAAGGCACTGAAGACTTTCGGAGTCTCATTCCCCATATCTGTAAACTACAAGTTACAGTGTATTTGGTAAGATTCTCCCCACCCCTGACATTAAAGATTTTGTCTTACATATATAATGAGAACAACAGCATAATATTGTTAAACAAAATAGTACAATTAATACATTTATGTAGCAGAGTATTTTGTAAAATATTGCAAATACTAAAAGTTATTTTAAAAGCTATACATGCTTGGTCATTTTTAGTTTTCTTAGCAAAGGAGAGAAATCATGAGTAAATCATTGACAGACTTTTTTGTCATTGTTCCTTTCTGGAAAAAAAAACATTTCCTTTGTTCCTTTGTTTCTATTTTCAAAAATCATTTTTTCGATTTCACCATATCCTCAAACAATGTGAATGTACATTTACATTCACAGTCTGAGTATAATCGGTCCTCTGTATCCATGAGTTCCACATCTATGGATTCAACCAACCATGGATACAAAATATATGGTATTCAAATATTTGGGGAAAAAATTGAGTCTGCACTAAACATGTCAGCCTTTTTTTGTGTGTCATTATTCCCTAAAACCATACAGTAACAACTATTCACATAGAATTTACATTGTATTAAGCATTAAATTAACCTAGAGATGATTTAAAGTGTACAGGAGGGTGTGCATGTATATATGCAAATATGATGTCATTTTATGTCAGGGACTTGAGCATCCATGAATTTTGAGATCTGAGGAAGGTCCTAGAACCAATCCATCACAGATACCAGGGACAAGAGTATTTACTTATACTGATATTTACAACCACATAATAGAGAAACACGAAGCATTTATGTGTAGAATATTTGAAAGAGAGTGTTGTGAAACACAAAATCAATTAAGTTTAACTTGGACTTTAGTTCTCATTTCCCTTTACACCTCAAAATACCTGATCCTGAAATAAACTACTGGAGTTGTTTTACAATGATGGCAAATGTCAAAGTTGCAAATATCTGGGACTGTTGGCTTTTAAGCATAATAGAAGATTTTTTTTTCAAGATGACATATATTCTATAAGATGTACTGCATAAAAATTAAATCCATAGAAAGTATAATTAATAAGTGATTTGAGAACATTCAAATAGCAATGAATACATGACATTAATATTTATTTCCTTTAAAAGTTTAATTGACACATTTATAAAAAATTTACTGAATATTATTACATGCAGCATTTGACTTTGATTCAGAATGTAATATTTATAAAATATAGAATATATACAAATTTTATGTTCATGCACATCTTGGTTTCTTTAAAATTTATATGATTTAATAAAGAATATGAAGGACATTTTACTTCATAATAGAGATTCATTAATATCTTTTAATGAATAAAATAGCATATTTTCCTATTTTGTAAATAGTAATTGCTATTTTGTCCTATGATATGTAAACCTGACTTTACATTATTTGATATGAAAACTCATCTAAATAATAACTGTAATGTTAAAGACAATTGGAAAAATTTACATTATTAAGTATCTTGGATTTTACATAAGTATTGTTTCCTAGTCTCTTTTTGATTCTCTGATTACTTCGACCAAATTTCATATCTGATCTTTCATGCTATCAATTCTGTTTAAAATGAATTGGTATAATTTAATCTCTGTTGTAGTATTAAGGGGACATTCCCTCAAGTACTTGTCAATAAAGGAAATAAAATTGCTCTCTGAGACTTAAACTTTAAAATTGATACATAATTGATCAGAGAAAAGTGATAAAGCACTTCGAAAAGACGTTCTTTCTCCTAGACCTGCAAGACTTGGTACGCACCATAAAGGCTGTGAAGACATAACTACCTGACAGGTCCACAGCCTTCTTATGAGGGAAGAGGTCCAAATCAGGAATTTGTTCATGAGTATTCACGCCTTTTGTATTGAGACCACAGATGAGCATTCTAACAAAGGCAGCCATCAGTATACTGAACATAGAGGAGATAAATGGCTCACAGAGAGAGATGGCCTGGGAATCCTACCCAAGAGGGATGTTTGCTGTTAGTTAGGAAGGAAGCAAGCAAGTCGTAGTTTCCCTAAGGAATACTGATCATGATAAACTTAGAACTAAAAGCAATAGAAGAGAACATTTTTTTTAAAAGCCGGGTCAGAACTACATTTGGAAATGCTAAAATTGACATAATGGGAAACCACTTCTGGGGGCACATTCATATAATTAGTCAACAGAGCTGCTGTTGTACTACGATAGTTGCTGCAAGGTCACTAGGGTTACTATTTTTTCCTGAAATAAATTCAATTCTCTACAGTTGACTAATATCAGCTACAAAATTATTCCTTCCTTGAACTCGTGTAATAAATCTACATTCCTTATTACCTGTGGAAATCTGAAAATGTCTATTCTTTGCAAGCTCATTGAGGCAGTGCTAACAGAAGACTAACACCTAATCAAATGCATTACTATGTCCGCAGAAATAGTTTACCTATAAAAACGGGAGTTATTTAGCGGTGGAAGAATAAAGGAAATGTTGACAGTGTCCATCTTAGCACTGCTCAAGGAAGAAGGAAACTAGTTCTTGGACTGGAAATGTTCTGGCCCACTATAAGACCATCTCTGAATAATAAATACTCTCTTTGTTCTTATTTCATGTCTCTTAAGCAACCTTAGAGGATGTTTTTGTTTCTCATGTACATGAGCCTATAGGAATAAAATTCATTAATCAACGGGACATAAGTATTATGCTCTGTGTAGTAACAATTTCTTATTGCGAATTGATAAACTGGCATTCTTTGTTTACATCAATTGAGTTAATTTTGTTAATAAAAACATAACACCCAGTGACTGCGTGTGTTTTCATCTAGGTTTGCAAAGGCTGGGAATAAGAACTAGGCCATTTTAAATTTACCATGGTAATAAATGGTACCTAAAAATACCTTTTAGGAGACAACCAGCAATCCAAAACTTCATTGCCATGAGCTATAAACTAGATTCTCCCCTTCCTTCTAAATTTCTATAGTCACAGCTGGAAAGGGATGATGTCCACATCCATCATTACTAAAAAGGCAAAGAGATGAGTTCTATTATTTCCCTCCAGACAACATTCATTTACATGTGCTATCTCTGCTACGACCACCCACATTGGCACTATCATCTCATCTGACACTGCACTCAATTCAGATCCATTTATCCAAGAATTCCAAATTTAACAAATATGAAATACTTCAGATTTATATAGTATTTTACAGTAGCAAAGTTCTTTCACCTACTTATTTCATATCTCATCCCAAGCTTAACAAGTTGGCATAAACTCTCGACTGTTCTCTAAAGCAGTACTTCTTAACATATAATCTAAGCTCCTTCTGTATCAGAATCGCTGGTGGGCCTGTCAAAATGAAGCTCCCTCTAAGTTTCTGAGAAAATTCTGTGCATACTGAGATTTGATAAACATGACTCTGAAATGTGTATAACGACACATGGCTCTAAGTCCTGTGATGCTGTGAGAATTAATGTTATGCATCCTTCCCCAGTGGTTTTAGCCAGTGATTTTTATCCCAACTGCCTATTTGAATCACCTGGAAACATACAATACACGGCTTCATTTTAGACCAAGATACCAGAATCTTTCAGAATAGGTTTCAAAAAGCAGGATTTTTTAAAGTCCCCTAAGTAATTGTAATGAGTATACAGGATAGAAATAGAGCTACTGTATAAGCCTATATTTTTCACTATTAACATGGGTCTATTCATTCTTCGTGCTTTTGTGAGCCAACTTCAATGTAATTGCTAGACTTGAAAATATATTAATTAAAACCACAAACATAGACATTATTAGAAAAGTGGCTATTCATTATTAGAATATAAAGAAAAAAACCTATCATGCCAATTTATGTATTACATAAATGAAAAGAAGGAAGGCTATCTCAGCCAATAATACTCAGCACCTTGGATGTTACCTAAAAGCTGATCACTTCTGGGAATAAAAGAATATCATGGGTTTAAAAACTATTTTTTCTAGTTTTGTTCTGTTTTGTTTTGTTGATGAACACAGGTAAATTTGGAATCGTGGAATGTTACAGACCTGCTTTGTCTGACATCTTAACCATAAGACATGTAGGTCTATTTAGAATTAAAATTCAGTTCCTCATGATGTGACTAGTGGATATATATAGGACAGTACAATTATAGAACATCTCCATCATTTGCAGAAAGTTCTACTGGACAGTGCTATATACCCTTATAGTCAATGCCACTTTACAGAGGATTTAAGTGACTTGCCCCATGTTATATATCTAGTTAGTGGAGAACCAAGAAAAAAGTTAAATTCAAGTTTAGTGTCCTGTATACTGTCACGAGTTAATGAGTGGATCAATAGTTGTGATGATCATCATCATATCAATATTTGACATAATAGCAAAAAATTGATAATTACTATAAGCCTGACATTTTTAAAAATTTATATTGAGGTAAAATATGCACATATAATTTACCATCTTTACTGTTTCATATATACAGATCAGTGGTAATAAATACATTTATTTATATTCCTTTTTCTCCTTTCTCTGCTTCTCCCCCCTCGCCTTCCCCTAAGCTAGACATTTTTCTGAAGGTGTTTATTTATGTCAATTTATCTAATTCTCGTAAGAGACTAAAAATCTAGATATTATAATATACTTACTTTAGAAATATGGTGGAAGAGCCACAGAGGTTACCCAGGTATTGACAGCTATTAGATGATAACAAAAAAATGGAATGACCACCGGGCGTGGTGGCTCACACCTGTCATCCTAGTTCTCTGGGAGGCCGAGAAGAGAGGAGCACTTGAGGTCAGGGTTTGAGACCAGCAGGAACAAGAGAGAGACCCCATCTCTACTATGAATAAAAGTAGAAAAAATTAGGCAGACGTGGTGGTGCACGCCTGTAGTCCCAGCTACTTGGGAGGCTGAGGCAAGAGAATCACTCGAGCCCAGGAGTTTGAGGTTGCTGTGAGCTAGGCTGATGCCACGGCACTCTAGCCTGAGTAACAGAGTGAAACTCTGACTCAAAAAAATAAAAAAATGGAATGACCATATATACATGGAATATGCTTATGTTTTATATTATAAATTATTACATAAAGTTAATATAAGAAATAAATTATATCAACAAACTTTAATCATAAGGTAAAAAAATGCTATTTTATAATACATTTGGGATGCCCTTGGATGTAAAGAATCTTCAGCATGTATGTACCGGGCAATTGCTTACGTAGATCACTTAGAAACATTAGGGTAAATTCATTAGCTTAATCAGTATAAGGATCTGTGATAAGACACTCTTCGACTTGCCCCTTTCTCATTGGGAATGAAATGTTCAGTGTTTTGGACAAATTCTATTTAAGGAAGACACACTTAGAATAAGGTTCAGTTACTGGCTGGGCACGGTGGCTCCCGCCTGTAATCCTAGCACTCCAGGAAGCCGAGGAGGGAGGATAACTCCAGGTCAGGAGTTTGAGACCAACCTGAGCAAGAGCGAGACCCTGTCTCTACTAAAAATAGAAAGAAATTAGCTGGACAGCTAAAAATATATAGAAAAAATTAGCCAGGCATGGTGGCGCATGCCTGTAGTCCCAGCTACTCGGGAGGCTGAGGCAGGAGGATCACTTTGGCCCAGGAGTTTGAGGTTGCTGTGAGCTAGGCTGACACCACGGCACTCTAGCCCAGGCAACAGAGCAAGACTCTGTCTCCAAAAAAAAAAAAAAGGTTCAGTTACTAACAAGAATTTGTCTGATCTAGATTAGTTGTTTTTGTGATGAAAATGAACTAAGAATTTGACCTTTGTGTATATGTGTATATACATTGGCAGTAGCATCAGCCCACCAGTTGCTAAAAATATATTAACTATATGTTGATAAATGTGTCCAATTATTTAGTGTCTACTTTATGATATTTTATTTCAATCCACACAGGATACCCATATTTCACTTCCTTATCCTGAGATACTGTATTAGGAATGTTAGTAGATTTCAATTTATTTAACATTTGCAAGAAAAACTAAATTAACATGTGTGAGAATTCACAAGCAGAAATAATAAACAAAGGTAAAGATATAGCCAATTCTGTAATGAAGAAAAATTGATTTCTTAATGCTTATAATAGAACAATAAAGAAATGACTCTGGGAAGCCGAGGCAGGACGATCGCTCCAAGTCAGGAGTTGGAGACCAGCCTGAACAAGAGGGAGACCCTGTCTCTATTAAAAATAGAAAGAAATTAGCTGGATAACTAAAAACATAGAAAAAATTAGCTGGGCATGGCGGTGCATGCCTGTAATTCCAGCTGCTTAGGAGGCTGAGGCAGGAGGATCGCTTGAGCCCAGGGGTCTGAAGTTGCTGTGAGCTAGGCTGACGCCACGGCACTCTAGCCTGGACAACGGAGTGAGACTCTGTCTCCAAAAAAAAAAAAAAAAAGAAATGAATATAACATTTTGTTTTCCAGTTAATCACTCTTGGATAACCTTAATTTTATTATTAAAACTAAGGAATCAGAAATTAATTATTTCGAGCATATTTCCCAATGATTTTCCCATAATTTGGATTATGTGGCAATACTTACACAAAATTTTTGTGTATTTAGTGTGGCAGACACTGAGAATTGCCTACCCAATTGCCATCCTCCCCTTCTTTACTATTAATACTAGAACTTGAGCTGTGTCCAACTGCAAAAACTACATTTCCCAACTGCCTTTGTAAAGACTAGCGGCCAATGAAATGTTAAGGGGAATTTATTCGCTGGTGTTTCCCTTCGTACCCTCCCCCTTGTTTCTGCTTTCTTTCTTGAACTCAGTTGTGATAGCTGGATTTCCAGAAAACATTTGGGGTTATGAAGGAACATTGGGTTGAAAATTATGTGCTAACTAAAGGAAACCAGAAATCTTGAAGGAGGTAGAGTCCCTGATGAGAGTGAACCTGCCTCCTCGACCTTGAACTACCTACACCTAAACTTCCTCTATGTTATAGTCATATAAACCTTGTATAAGCCATTGTTAGCTCTGGTTTCTACCTGTAAAAGCCAAATGAAACTTCTAAAATATTTAGTTTTATAAAACCCTGCCAACTAAGTCATGAAATTCAAGCACAACAATAGAAAAGTCAGCATGAGAATTATATAAATTGTGGAAATTTTCATTTTTATAAACAATCAAAGATGGGGAAACAGCCCAAGTGCCCATGCATGAGCCGCCTGCCGTTGGCGCCGCGACGGGCAGGAAGCACAAGACCGAGTGGCGCTCGACGTGGGAGGATTTCTCTTTAGTGTCTGAAGAATCGCATCAGTCTGACAGCCCATACCGGGCTTAGTCCAGATGGAGGGCTGTGGAAGAAGCCACACGCCAGTGATCCCAGAAACCGAGGCCAGGGATGACGGCCCGCTCCGCACGCTCAAGGTCAACGGCTGGTCTCCGCGGTTCCCCGTCTGCCCGCCGGCGTCATGGGCCAACTTCGTTGTCATGTCCGTCTCCACCTTTGGGATTTTCATACGCTTCCTACCGCAAGAGTGGAGGGTGATTGCCCATAGCGTGATTGGAGGAATATTTTTCTCTCTTTTGGCGGTCCACTTCATTGCTGTTACCATCGACCCGGCCGAGCCCAACGGGAGATTTAAGAAGAACTACCTGGACTTAATGCCCCGTTTTGACCGCTCGAAGCACAAGCACTGAAGCATGAAGACCAATATTGCCATTTATGTGAGGTCTTTGTGAATCTGAAAGCAAAACATTGTAGCTCTTGCAACAAGTGTATGACAGGCTTTGATGACCTCTGCAAATGGCTCGAAAACTGCCTGAGCACCAGGAACTACTGGTTCTTCTTCAGCTCGGTGACCGCAGTCGGCCTGCTCCGCGTCGTGGCTATCTTGCTGTACCTCTCCGTTCAGCTCTGCACCGACCCAGACAAGCTCCGAACGGACGCGCAGTTGACCGATTTCACCGGCACCGACACGTGCCTGCAGCTCCTGCCCGTCTTCCCCGTGGCGGTCGACACGCACGTGACGCTATGCACCCCCATCGTCACCATCCTGACAGACATCAGCAGCCTCACTGTCATCGGGCTCCTGCTGATCTTCCACCTCTACTTGATGTCCAGGAAGTTGAGCACATGTCCAGGAATATATCACACACAACCACAAAAAGCAATGGGAGAGCACAGCAGAGAAGAAAGACCCATGAGTGCGCATGAAGGAAGGAATTGACCAGGACGAAGATGAAATAAGTCCAGCGGCACCCAGGCCAACCATGAGCCGCAGGAAGTTCCGAGTAGTTCCTCAAGACCCACATCTGTGCAATGCTTCTTGCTCAGAAGACAAGAACTCTTTGGATGAGGAGGATGAAGATGAAATGAGTCCATCTGCAAACAGGGGCAGTGGCAGGCCCAATGGTCAGGATCCAGTCCTTCATCTGGAGACTCTCCCCTCCACCGAGATCCTGCCTGGGGAGTTAGTCCCGAACCCCCTGAACTTCATGTCGTGGTCCATCACCTTCAGGATTGACCCTGAAGAAGGCCATGTGCCAAGGGAGGCCTGGCAGCTCCCAAATTAGCTGCCATCAGGAGCTGCGGAGGCAGCGGCCAACTCCTGGGCCATGCTGTCCAACAGACTGGCCAGAGCCCTCCCTGCTGCTCAGGGAGAGTCGACACACAGGCCCCCTACCTTCATACTCAGCATGGAGGTCAGCCGTCCCCCCAAGGGGGACGAACAGCCATCAGCTGGCACCCCACGTTGGATGACAATCTTGAGGTCTAAAGGCCTCAGGCCACTTGAGTGCAGGGGCATCCCCAAGGTGCATGCATCCCTGCGTGCACGGTGTGGTGCCCAGAGCCAGACGGGCACCTGTCGGCCAGTAAAGAGAGATAAGAGAGCCACAGGCCAAGAGAGCCACAAGCCTCCAGTCTAAGCCTACACAGAGTGTTTTAAAGAAGTCAGCATTTTACTGCTCAATAGTCACAGTTTCCTAAACATTTCTTTAAGTTATACGAGGAAGGAAACAGATTTGACCTGACACTGATATGATGTCTTTGCTTTCTTCATGGCAATGTTGATGACTATATGAATTTAAATAATTCTAAGGAAATTCCTTGGAGTATTTAATAGGAAATAAAAATGTTAATGGCAATCACCTTGAAAAAAAATTTTAATCCAAATGAGTGGATTAATAAAATGTGGTATATGTACCATGAAGTTCTACTCAGCCACAAAAAACAATGGAGATCTAGCACCTCTTGTATTATCCTGGATAGAGCTGGAGCCCATTCTACTAAGTGAAGTATCACAAGAATGGAAAAACGAGCACCACAGGTACTCACCATCAAATTGGTATTAACTGATCAACACTTATGTGCACGTAAAGTAATAACATTCATCAGGTGTCTGGCAGGTGGGAGCAGGGAGGAAGGGATGGGTATATTCACACCTAATGGGTGCGGTGTGCGCCCTCTGGAGGATGGGCACACTTGAAGCTCTGACTGGGGTGGGGCAAAGGCAATATATGTAACCTAAACATTTGTATCCCCATAATATGCTGAAATTAAAAAAATAAATAAATAATAAAAAATACATAATCAAATTATATTTATGAAATTGTAAGTTTAAAAAACAATAAAATTAATAATTTTAAATAAAATCCATAATATCAAAATTGTCTCAAGTAGAGGTTGAAAACTAAATAGACCAAAAACATGAGAAAATGGAAAATGTTCTCAAAGAATTCACTCCAAGGGAAATGTGGGACTAAAAAAAATTTATAGAAAAATGTTTTCAAATTTTCAAGAAATAGGGTATTCCTATTCTGTATGAATATTTTGCTACATGTAGAAAAATATAAATGCCATTAAATTTGTTTTACAAAACTAGTGTTATGCTACAACAAAACCTAAAAAAAACATTTTTAAAATTTATATATACGTATATTTGAATGAATCAGCAAATAAATATCCCATCTATTATTATGCAGGGGCTCAAAGCTTAAGCTACTGAACTTATGCTAAAGATCCAGTAGCCAGGCTGAGCCCATTAAAGTAGGGAAACAAGTATAGTTGGCCTTCCCTAAAACAAAGTCATTTCCAAATTCACTCACTGCTGGTTCCCCATAGTATAGACCCCCTAGGAAACAACCAATTTCATTGGTTACTTTAAGTTATAAATTGAGTCTAGTTGTATTAGGAAAACAATTATTCTGCTGCAAATAACATAACAAAGGCTTAAATCCACTAAAGAGTTTTTATTTGTCTGGTTTGGTTTTCTCACTCAAGAAGTTCAAAAAGTAAACAGTCCAGAACTGGTACCATCAAGGTAACCCACCTCATTCTCTTTTTGATATAAATTTTTTTCTAGGGTTACAAATGTTCTATTCCGAGGCATTTTGTATACGTGTATACGTGTATACGGCATTTTGTAGCATGTTATAGGCAGAAAGAAAACAAAAGAACGAAGCCCATAGGGTCATACTGAGTTTGTACAGTTTACAAGGCTTTCCCAGGAACCCTTCTGCAGTGACTTCTGCCTATGTTAACTTATTTCTCTTTAGCTAAATCACTGCAAACCACCCTTAGACCAGTCATTAGGAGGTGACTGAGGAGGAAAGGATGGAGGATGAAGCTTGAGTCCCAACCAAAAGTGCCAGCCACACTAATGTGGACCAACCACTGTTCTGGTGCAAATTGATAGTTCAGGGTTTGAATTAATGTTAGATGATTTTATTCCAAATTTTGCTTTGTCCACATTGAAAATAAAAGCATCCCAATGACACAAAGGGAAGATGTGTTAAATTTCCAAACACAATAAGATCACATACCATTTCTTTCCCAGAGGTGGTAAATCAATTGCGATACACATTGATGAAATATGAAGGAAAGTTTGGAAGCTCAATGACAAATATGGGTTGTGAGGACAAATTTGCTCAGTTGTAATATATTATTCTCATAATAGTATTTATTATAAGATCTGAAAATAAAATATTAGCTGACTCAGAAATAATAAATCAGCACCCAATAGAATATATAAAGATGTATTTATTATTTTTAATTATTTATTGTTTAAATGATTATTTCCTGATATACATCAAATCAAAAACAAATTGTGAACTATATTCAAACCTACCTGTTGAGCAGTATAAACTAACATGAAGGGAAAATATCTTCTATTGATAGCAATAGCTAACATTTTTTTGAATTATTTAGATGTTCCTTTTTTTTTTTTCTTTTCTTTCAGCATATTATGGGGGTACAGATGTTTAGGTTACGTATGTTGCCCTTGATCCCCCCTCCCAAGTCCGAGTTTCAAATATGTCCACCCTTCGGGTGGTGCGCATTGCACTCCTTGTGTATACAAATACCAGTCCCCTCCTCCCTCCTCCCCCCCTCCCCCACCCCCCTCCCCCCTGCCCAACATCCAATAGATGTTATTCTTATATGTGCATGTATGTGTTGATTAGTTAATACCAATTTGATGGTGAGTACAAATGGATCCCGTTCTTCTGCTCTTGTGGTGCCCCACTTTGGATAATGGGCTTAAGTTTAATCCAGGAAAGTATAAGAGGTGCTAGATCACTGTCGTTTCTT